>VMDR010011542.1:0-28277 GCA_007922815.1 Macrotus californicus | reverse complement strand
CCATTGAGTATGATGTTGGCTGTAGGTTTCTCATATATGGCCTTTATAATGTTGAGGAATGCTCCCTCTATTCCCATTTTGCTCAGTGTTTTTATCATAAATGGATGCTGTACCTTATCAAAGGCTTTTTCTGCATCTATTGATATGATCATGTGATTTTTGACTTTCATTTTGTTTATGTGGTATATTACGTTTATTGATTTGCGAATATTGTACCATGCACTGATGATCTTCTAGACCTGATATGGAATGAGAAGATGGCGTGTGGCCAGCCAGATTTCTACCCTGAGGCTGATGTGATGTTTTTAGTAGCTGCCTAAATATTTATCACAGAAATATATAACTTGTCCTCAATACCTTTAATTTCAGTGTTGACTTTCTATTCTGTTGGTAAGCTTTTTCAGTTTTTCATCCTAATTTGGTTTTCCTTGTTTTATCTCCGTCCTCTGTTCTCCACATTTTATTGTATTTTCCTTCGTGTTGTTCTAGAATGAACTTCCTTTGAGATTCCGTTTTGTTCTTCTGTTGTTTTTTTTTTCTTGAGTTTTACTTCATCTTTCAAAAACATTTTTTGTCTTCCTATATTTTTCCCAAACTCTGTTATCTCATCCTTGAATTTTTGTTTTACAGAGGTCATAACATGTTCTTAAAAAATTGATGCAAATATGTTTAGTTAATAGTTTTGATCTGTTCCTTGGCTATGTCATCTTGGTCAGTGTACCTTCATCTGTGATTTTTTTTTCAGAAATCCACTTCCTCCTAGGTCTGGAAACTGGGAGTTTGAGATCAGAGCGCCAGCATGGTTGTGTTCTAGCAAGGACTGTGTTCCAGTGAGGTCTGTTCTCCTGGCAGGCAAAAGGCCACCTTCTCTCTGTACACAGAAGATGTGAAGGGAGAGCGAGCAAGAGACTGACAGCTCCGGTGTCTTTTATAAGGGCACCAATATCTTCATGAGGGCCCATACTCATGACCTCATTTAAATCTAATTACCTCCTAAATGCTCCATCCCCCAAACCCATCACATTGGGGATTAGGGCTTTAACTTATAAATAAATCTGGGGACAGTGGGAACTAACATTCAGTCCATAACCCTTTCCTTCTTTCCTTTTGTGTTATCTTTGTGTATATACTGTACCTGTTTATTTTTAACTTTATAGGGAGCATAATGTGTCTCAGTGTGGTTTGCAGAATCCTGGTAATTGGTCCCTGAGAACTTTTATAGGAGGTCTGCAAGGTCAAAACTATTTTGATAACAATGGCCAAAACCTTATCTGTTGTTTCATTGATTGGATTTTTGTACCAACAGTGCAGAAGCCCTGGTGGTGGGGTCTGCCGGTGCCTGGGCATGAATTAAGGCAGTGACACCAAAACATACTGGCACCATTGTCATTTCCACAGCCACAGACTCACAGTTGAAAAGGATTTTGTTAGTTTTCTGTAAAGATGTTCTTAGTAAAGAAGAAATCATTGTTGATTTCACTTAAATCTTGTCCTGTGATTACATCTTTATAACATCCTGCACGATGAAATGGGAATAACACTAAAGCATTTCTGCTGAATGTGAATGTGATGGCTGTCTCAAAGAAAATGGGTTCCTTGTTCATGGAATAACATCTTCACATAAAAGAGTAACTGACAGAGAAACTAAGGTTTTTGAGATTTGAGCATTTGGCAGATATTTTTTTGAAAATGAAGCAAGTGGACCTGTCACATCAAAGAAGACAAGTGACAACATTTGTTGCCAATCAAAGAGAATCAAACTTTCAAGCAAAAAAAGAATTAGAATTTGGGGAAACATTTATTCAGGATTCTGAGCTTGACATTTTCTAAAAACTTAGCAACTTTTCTGGTAAGGTCAGTAGTATATTAAGAACATAATTTCTCAATATTGCACAGTAATATGCGAACATTTAAAATATTCTGCATTAGTCAGTGAACCAAATTACCGATGCATGATGTTACAGATGATGCATGGGTAAAAGATTTATTCAAAGTACAGGTTTAACCAGTGGATTTTAATGCAAGACCAAGGAGAGGCCACTGCTATAGTTTCATACCTCACACTGCAACTATCCTTTAAGAAACTACAACTTTCCAGGTTTTGTCAGGTTAGAGAGGAATTTCAACAATTTTCAAAAAGGCTTATATTAAAATATTGCTCCTTTTGCAGCTGCCTGTTGTGGAAGGGCAGATTTTTTTTCATATACTTCAACCAAAGTAACATATTTCAACAGATTAAATGTAGAAGCAGGTATTAGAATCCAAAGTGTTTCTATCAAGCCAGACACTAAAAGACTTGAAAGAGTGTAAAGCGATGTCACTCTTGTCATGAATTATTGTTTTGGTTTCAGTACTATAGTACTGTTTCATTAAACACTTTGTTAGAATTCTTTTGTTAGAATTTTATAGGTTTATTATCAACTTCAAATGAATTACTAATTTTTAAAATCACTTGGTTTTTATTTCTGACGTGGTCAATACTAATAGATAGAGCCCACAAGAACAGAATCTACTCGGGATCCTCAATAATTTTTAAAGTACAACAGGGTCCTGAGACTGAGATGCTGGAGATTTGTTGACAGGGCGGTTAGGAGCATGAACTTGGGGCCCAGATGGTCTGAGTCAGAATTCTGACTACCCCTTCTAGTCACACAACCCTGGGCAACTTCCCTCACCCCACTTGGTTATTTAACCTCTCTGTGCTCCAGTTTCCTCATCTGTCAAATGGTGATAAGACGAGCACCTAATTTAGAGTTGTTGGGAGAATTAACCATAAGTAACATGCTTAGCATGTTGCATGGAACATAACATGAAGTACATGTTTCCATGGGATTCATAATGCTAATAATCCTATCACTCTTACTCAGACTTGAGTACATCTATCATCTTGAACAAGGGCCATGCCATAAGCTAGTGAGAATTCTTAAATTCAAGGTTAATTATGTGAGTTCCTAGAATTTGCTCCTTCCCTGCTAACCGAGATGTGCAGCTACAGGGTTCTTTCCCTTGGTGTCCTTGGCAAGGGTCTAGGGATTATTTGACTTACTGGGTGATTCTGCATTCATACCCACTTTCCCTGCTTCCCAAAGCTGCATGCCACAAGGGGTCAAGGAAGCTGCCACTGATAGCCTGTGTGACCATACCTGCTGGACCCTAGAGGAGAGTTTGGATTTGCCACTGGCTTTCAGGAACTGAACTCTGGCTTTTCTGCCATGAGGGCCCTCGTGCAGCCACGCCTCTTACTGTGCACCCAATCGGGCAGCGCTTCTCTTTACATTCCCTTAGCTGACAATTTTATCTAGTTTCCGTAATATGACAATTTTAAATTTCACCTTAATACTCATTCTCTCATTTTCTTGCCACTTTGGGGACATTTTCAAGAAGAAAATGTGAGGCAAACAAATCTGTAATTCACATGTAAGACTAACCACCTGCTTTAATATTAGCAAATTCTGTGTTAACACAGCTCGTTGGCATATATTTTTTCCTCACATCCTGAATATGTATTTTGAGGTATTGAAAAGAAACCACATAAGAAGAGTAATATACTTTTTTTTTTATTAAATGATGTGTGCGTCTTGATCCTATTCTCTCACCGAACTAAAAATAATGAATAACCTGAGGTGGGCTCTGCTCCATCACTGCCCTCCAGGTCTGGTCACATATATCCATGGAAACAGAAAAGCAGAGCAAACACATTCTTCTAACGAAGTCATTTTGGGGAACATCTCCTAATCCTTACTTCAGGGTTATCAAGTGTTAGTTCCATGTTGTATGTCTCCCTTTCTTTCCCAGAAGTCACATCACTCATCTGACCTCAGCCATTTTTACCCCAGCAAAATAGGTATGAGGGACAGAAAAGAAATAAAGAAACGACCCTGGCTGGTGTGGCTCAGTGGATTGAGCGTCGGCCTGTGAACCTAAAGGTCACCGGTTCGATTCCCAGTCTAGGGCACATGCCTGGATTGCAGGCCAGGTCCCTGGTAGCGGGTGCATGAGAGGCAACCACACACTGATGTTTCTCTCCTCTTTCTCCCTCCTTTCCCCTTTGTCTAAAAATAGGTAAATAAAATCTTTAAAGAAAAGACATAAAGAAATTATTTGGAAACATTTAAAAGGGGAAAAGAGAAATTGGATGAGTTTGAGAAGGGTACTTAATCAAAATACTTTCACCTGATGCTACACGTTTGCTTTTCTCTGGTGTCTCAGACTTAGCAAACATGATTTTAACTACTTGCTATTAAATGATTTTCCACCAAAGCAAAAAAATTAAAAAAAATATGTAATGGATTCCAGATTCAGTGCAGCTTCAAGAAACATGAGATATTTCAGAGCCCTGGAGGATAATGAAATGTTAGAAAAACTTCAAAGCAAACCTTGAAGAAGAAATGCTCAAATTCCCATCATGAGCTCTCTTGGCTATTTTTCTAACTATGAGAGAGGTCAGCCTTACTTAAACATAGAAACAGGTGAAAAATGGATAGTTAACCTAGCCAAACACTTTTTGCTGCTGCACTTGGAGTTGCTTTGCCCCAACCCACCCCTACAAATCTAGAGCTAGAATGTGATTAATGACTGTTCTATGCTGGATGCAGAATGGGTGCAAGCTGAGCTTCAATTGTATTGTTTAATCACTATTTTCTTCATGTGGTGGTGGGGGGTGGGGGTGGCTGCGGGTCTGTGGGGGACAGACCAGCCAGGGCTGGAGGCTTCGTGGACAGACTTGTTCACGCTTCTTACTCCTGACCAATGGTGGGAGCTCAGGAGAGGCTGTCCACTATGATGAGTCAGGATTTGATTTTTTTTTTCTGCTAAAAGCTTATTTTTTTGTTTCCATTTGGTCCAACGTATGGGAGAAGGCTCCACGGTGGTTAAAAAGATGCCTAGTGGTTTCAAGGAGCAACTCAGGCAAAAGCCAGACACCAGAGGAATGCAGAGGAGGCCCTCAAAGGCCTTTGGGCTCCAAAGGCTTCTAGTCTTCTTTGAGAGTGAGCCTGTAAAAGAGATACTCACTCAGCCCAGCCTGGGCGTCAGCTAGCTTGCTGAGGCACATCAGGTGCTTGCCCATCTTCTCGAGGAGTTTCACCTGCACATCCAGGAAGTGGTTCTCCAGGAAGTTACAGAGCTGAGGGTGTGTGCGGGCAGAACCCAGAGCCTGCAGGTCCAAAAAGGCCTGGGTCAGGTTCTTCTCCAGGACTGTGGTGGCTTCCATGGCATCCTGAATTTTACCCCACTCATCTTGGATGGCTTCAGCTCATCCTGGAAGAGAATGCGGCCCTCCATGCTGGTTTTGCAGCTTTAAGAGATGTTTAGCTCCCTCAAGCTTCTTCTCGGACAACTCACAGAGGAAGTGGCCCACACCTTCCAGAGCCACATCATCGTGGTTGAAATAGAAGCCCAGAGAGAGGTAGGTGTAGGAGGCCTGCAGAGGCAGGGTGACCAGGGGGTTGACAGGGCCACCACCTTGGTGGAATAATTAATTCTGATGAATTTGAGAGCTCATGGTTGTGCGGCAATAAGGAGTTAAGGCCACAAAATGATGTTGGCTGGTCTCGTAGGCTGAGGATGGCTGAGGTGGTTCTGAAGGTGGTGACTGGAAAAAGGTTGGATGGTGGCTGGAGGCTGGAAGAAGGGGCGTCCCTGGGTCTGTTCTGTCCAAACATTGTTGAAGCAAGAGACAGATCTGGGGGACTGCTGAGGGCACCGCTGGATTTGATGTTTTAACTGGAGCAGATGTCAACTAGGCACAAATATGAGACTGATGACCAACATTATTGCTATAGGTAATAAGATAAATAATAGTGTCAACACTTAGGAGAGCTGGAAAAGGAGAATTTCCTGCCAGCAAAAAATGGTTTGATCGGGAGAGTTAGATGTTGACAGCAACCAGCTGGATCGTTTCTCTATAAGGGTTCTCCCAGACCTGGACCATTTTTTGCTCCTACTTTGAAGTCGCCTGCCACATTCCTTCTCTGAAAAAAAAAGTACTGAAAGTTTCTGAATTTCCAAAAAGTGATGTTAGGCAATTCAACCTGTAACTGTTTTAGGGACTTAGTCACTGCATGTATTGGAATCCTGTGTTGCCATGGAAGGGTGACTATAGAAAACAAAACAAAGCAGAACCTTTAAAGTTAGGTGTGAAGGAAGAGAGTGCTCTTAATTGATATTAGGTGGAGAAGGAAGCTGGATTATAGGAACTTCAAGGGGAGCTAGATGGCCTCTACTGTGTCCTTCCAAGGCCCGTGGCCAGGACAAAATGATGGTTTCATTAGCTTATGTGACTATGAGTCAGTCTTGGGACCTCATACACTTGATACAGTATCATTTATCTTACTGAAATCCCACCTCCACCACTCATTAACTAGATCACAGGTGGCAAACACAAGACCTGCAGGCCAAATCTGGCCCTCCACCTTGTTTTATCTGGCCTGGCACCTTGTTTCTACCCAGCGGCAGTGCCGAGCTCTCACTTAACTGTTAAGGAGTAGTTACATTTATACAGTCCTAAAATTACTTTTGGCCTTTTGAAGGCAACTGCAAGGCTGATGTGGCCCCCAGTGAAAATGAGTTTGACACCTCTGAACTAGATATTAGGTATATGAGATCTCTCTGTACCATCTTCACAGATTTCTGTTTCAAACATAAAACTATTCTACAATAAAACACTTATTTAAAAATGTGATACCCATTGTTCAAAAAGCAGGGCAGGACTGGGGGAATGGATGGACACAAACCTGTCTCAGGGAGGCAGGCAGGCAGGCAAAGAGGGTAGGAAACAAACCCAGCATGGGCCAGGACTCCCGGAACTTGGGGCATGCTCCATTCTTCCAGTGGATTTCATTCACAAATGCAAAATTCAAAGATAAAATTATTGAGAATTTCAAGGTGGTGACTGCAGAACGTGAACCTCAAGCACAAGGTCCCCTTCTGAGCACAGGGTCATGTGCCACAGCCCTGGTCACATGCCCATGATGCTGGCTCTGCTTCCAGTATAGCCTTGCCCTCACCAGCCCTTCCAGTATCTCCCCAAAGAAAAGCACAAGACACACCACTGTCTGTGGTTTAGAGCGGGAATTCTCAACCTTTTTTCTTCTATGGACTCCTTTGGGAGCCCTGTCAATCCTACTGACCTCTTCTCAGAATAACATGCAGTAGGTTTAGTACGTTTGTGCAGTGATTTTCAAAACATGCCTCTCTGCGAAGCATGATATCATCACAGTTTTCTCTACAGCTTCTTGAACAGAGTAACTAGTCACTAGTCAATTATCAGGTTATTCTGTGCTTGGTACTCCTTTTCCACCAAAGGTTCAGTCACATGTCATCACATTGGTGATGCAGTCGTCTGCAGTGCATTCCAGTACATTCTATCTATAATCAGGTATCGATCAATATTTGGATATAGTTGACTCAAAAACATTCTACAGTGTAATGTTCTTATATGAGCTAATCTGAAAGAGCCTTTATGCTGAAAGTCCACTGAAATGGACATGACACTGAAGTTTTGGAATTTCAGTTGTTTTAAAAAATGCAAAAGAGATTTGAGTTAATAATTGGCTGAATTCCCTCAGTTGGGCTAACATTATATGATTAGAAATGAAGAGAAAAGAAGTAATATAAAAGGAAATGAAAATAAAATGGGGCAGAAGACAACACTTCTTTTTCTGAAATCTCCAGAACAATATTTTAAGCTGAAAATACAATAGAAGGATTTGCTAAATTTCAAATAGAAGGTAGCAAAGACTAAAGGGACCATTTTCACCATTCGAATTAGTGTAATTTATCCATGGACAACTGGGAGTTGGGAATTGTCCATTAGTGAGTGTGCAAGAAAGAGTCCCATGATGGACAGGCGTGGACAGTACCACCCCATCCTCCTTTGGCTCCATGTGCAATGGGACACTTGACTGATAGGTCTGGTCATAGGAGAATGGGCTGTTAGGTCGTTGACATCCGGCCCTGTAATTCCAGGTGGTCATGGAAGTACCAAAATTGCCTTCAGCAAGGTGGTACCAAAGACCTGGGGGTAAAATGCCATAAGGGGAGCATCTGAACTCTTTTCTGAAGTATCTGGTTAAGTGTGATTATCTGATTGATTGCATGGGCCCAAGCCCACCTCACATATGTGCATGCTCCATTGATGAGTCCTGAGCCCATTTGCTTGGCTTTCAAGAAGGACTGGAAAATGCATCTAGGAAAGAAGATAAAACTCATTTTCAAATCTTTTCATTCCTTGGAGGAACACTATCATTTCTCATTATTATCAATTCTTTCATCTGAGGATCATGGAGCATGACCTCAAATGTTTTCCAGATGCCTAATGGAATGTGTGTTGGAGGAAAATAACTATATTTTGTTTGGTGCACAGTTCAGCTCTGTAACTTATGTTGCAGAAGAAAACAAACAAATGGGATCGAGAGCATCTTTTCTCTACAGATTCTTGAACAGAAAACTAGTCACTAGTCAATTGTCAGGTTATTCTGTTATATTTAATATTACTTGATATTAAAAATAGGAGTAGAAATTATGTAGTGAAATATAATACAAGTAAAATTGTTATCCAGGCAAAAAAACTTCCTCAATTTAAATAACACTCTTTGGTTATTTTTTGGGTATGAATCACCTAGAGTCCTAGACTCTTTTTGAAGTTCTTCAGCTGATTAGCTTATTTATCATCCAATAATAAAATTTGCTTTTTGTTCCTAGCCCTATCCTACCCAAATACTTTAGTATTACTTAGTGGCATTGCTTAGCTATGGTACCTAATACAGTCTGCTTTCTACAGTATTGCAGATGTTTGTAGTGCTTACTTCTAGAATGGATCGAGTCGCCTAGTAAACTTTGCGAGTATAACCAGGTCGTGGTGATTTTTCTCCCTGCCCACAACATGGCACCCTGTCTGCATGGTGTCCTGCCCACCTCTGTGAATACAAATTATCTCACTTCCTGCTGTGTGGCTGGCCGATGAGGGGTTATAAAATTCAAAGGGAAACCATTCCTCAGTTCAAACTGAGATCATTAATTTCTTGTCTCTTTGAGACTTGGCAGGCAGAGTGTAAGGTAATAACTTAAAAAGGAGAAATCCCAACCTTACATAAAGTTGACTTTCTATATTTCCATGATATGACACGATGTTCCCTCAACTATAAAACATTTTGACTCATCTGGCTCCTTATTTACATAGTAATTCCATTATTTAATTTGATGGGTTGTCTGAAAGATAATTTATAGAGTTGTTGAAAATATATTGACTTCAGGTCCTGAAGCCACCATATTTTTCATGCTTCAAGTGTTAAAGAAAATGAAAATAATGCATGTGAAAATAGTTCTGGCCAACACATGTGAATATTTCCTCATGGGTTTCTTCTCAAATGTCCTTGCCCAGGCATTGTAAACTCATTTCTGACTCCTATGGGCCATTCTTCAGTGGTTACATTACAAAGCGTGCTTTAAAATAGAGCTTCCACTTTAAGACCAGAAAAGATTATAGAAGTGAGGCAAGTAGGAAGATATGATGAGAAATTTTTAACCCTGGACTTGGCTTTTATTAGATTCCAGGCAGGTTGCTAGTGGTTTTAACCTACTCAGCTGTATGATGGTAACATGAGAACTGCAGCATGGATAGCTCAAATAATGCCCACATTAATATCTAATTCCTAAAGCTTCCCTAAGAATTAGTGCATAGGACAATGAGATTTAAAAGTTAGGAATAGATATGACTATTATTCTTCAATAGAATCTTAACTGCTTGAAAAAATGTTTATATGATTTTATTTTGAATATTATTGTTGCTCATTTTCAGGGAAAGAAATCCTGAGGAGCGGGCTCCAGTGAGCCTGTCTGGAGTATCCATAGCTATTTCCATCACCATTACGAATCCACAACTATAATAATACCAAAGCAACAGCAATACTAATGAAAGTTACCACCGTTGAGTGCCCACGTGGCCACAGCCTCTGGGATACATGCAGGATTATTAGTTTTTTCTCCCATTATGTAAACAATGGAGTGAATGTCACATAGTTTGAGCGCATTGCTAATGACACAAGGCTAGTTAATGGCCGTGTGAGTATTTCAGCCGAGGCGCTGGTGCTCTAGTCCACCCTCCTCTCTATCATGGTTTCTTTTCCTCTGCAGAGTGTCCAGGTATCGATAGAGAAGACATGTTTAACTAATGGGCAGGCTGCCCAGACACTATTAACACCAGCATAGCAACAATAGGGTCTCTCTCTCTCTCTCTCTCTCTCTCTCTCTCTCTCTCTCTCTCTCTCACACACACACACACACACACACACACACACTCTACCAGTCTCAAGAAACTCCCATGGGTCATCAGGGCTTGAGCAAAATGGAAATTTATTTCTCTCTCTACAAAAACACTAAAAACCTATCTCTTCCAAGTTAAATAGAGGAAATAAAATGGAGAAACAGCATATTTCATTTAAAAACAGAAAAGTTGTGAGATTCTGGATAAAGGAAGCACCTAGAAAGCTTAATAAAAGGTTTTCACGTGTTTGAGAAAAACAAAACGGTTATTTCCCAATTCCTCTGTGAACAGAACAAGAAAAAAAAAACAACTTGGCCTAGAGTATAGCATGGAGGCAATTAAAAACAAGTAATTAGCTGTGAATTAAGATTTAGGGTGGGATATTGATGATGCATATGGAGTAACTAAATCTCTTAGTCTGAAAAAAAAAAACAGAGAGCTCATTGTTTCCTGGAAATGCTTCTCTAACCCTTGAGAAATGGTGCACCACAGCGGTGATCTGACCAGCCTGGTTGATGTCCCGGCTCTACCGCAGTTCCGAGCTATGTGAACTTGAGGAGGTTATTTAACCTTTCTGAGATCTCATTTTTCTCATTTCTATAGATGGATATATTGTCCATAATAAAAGTGTATATCATGCCTTTAACACAGTGTTTGACACATAGTTAATGCATCTCAGCTACTGCGGTTGCTTTTGTATTTAGATAGAGTCTGGACTGAAAATGGAACTGTGGATTCCATTGCGTCGCCATTTCCCTTCAGGCAAAGACGTATGCCATGAGCGTTTGTTATGTTTTGGTTACCCAGAATTTAAATGGCTTTTATATTTGGCAGGGATCACAAAGTTGGGACAAGCCACCGGGAGGCAGATATTTCTTCTCCCAAGTTCTTAGCATTAAAGTGGAGATACGACCTTGGTTGGCTGATTAAATGCTCCAGCTTGGGCTGTGAATGTGCTTGAGCAAAGTGGTGAAAGAGAGTGGAGGTCACCAGGGATTATTTTCTGGGGCTGTGAGAGGAATGACGGTATAGTGTGTGCCTGGGGATTATGGGATATGGTGGGATGGCAGCCCGTCTTCAGTGATAATGGCATCAGGAGTAGCATCCTTAGTAGATTCTGCAGTGGAGTCTTGGTCATTCCTAGCTCGCTTTGGCTCTTGTCTGTATTCCAAAGCTTGATTTTCTTATTGTTGTAATGACTCTATGATATATCTCTCAGCTACATCCACAATAATGCTGCATGACAATTCTCTGCCCCTGCCCACCCCAAAATAAACCCTCTCAATGGTATTCAACATAAACATTTGTTTCAAATTCCTATGGATGCAGGTTGATAGGGGATTGGGTCTTCTAGGCTGGACTTAAAGGGGCATGAATCCAAGCTGTTTTTACTTCCAAGTCTGTTCCACATTTTCCTCATCTCCACTGAACAAGCAGCTCTTAGAGGCATTTGCATCTGATGGTGAAAGGCAAGAATGTCAACAGCAGGCCCAACTGAGCAAGTACATTGCAAACATCTGCTAACATGCCATTGGCCAAAACAAGTCACATGGTTAAGTCGCATTTCAACAGGGCAGGAAAATGTACAGTGCCTGTTGTGGAAGGAACAGCAAAGTCGCAGGAGGTGGATCCTGCAACGTCTAAGGCTATGTATTCAGAGACAGGTGAAGAATTGAGGACAATAAAGAAATTGACCACATATGAGTGCCTCTCATCTTCCCAGCTGAAGTCTTTTCTGCTTAAATTAGTATGTATTTCTATTATTTTTATAACAAAGTACCTTGCTATATAATACAGAGAGTGTTAAAGGAGTGAACTGTGTTTCTGTATAGAGTTTGGGGAAATCTCAGATTGTTTTCTGGCCTGCGCAGAGCTGAAGGCAATGGAGATCTAGTGTCTTCCCGTATATTAGACAATAGGAACCTGGCAGCCTATGACATAGGGTTGCAACATGATTTGTTAAATTGTTTGTCTGTTTGACCTGGAAGGCTGTCCCCGCTGAATGAAGGTCACGAAGTGACTACTGCTATAGAGTAGCACAAAGAACATGCATGATTCACAGAATGCAAGGTGGGGTGTTGACATCCAATAGCACTGGATAACTTTAAAAAGAATAATAAGCTCAACTCCTTATATTTTTTGTCTCAAGACACAAACTAAAAACCAAAAACTTCATGTGACAACTAAAATAATATGTTTTATATATTTTTTACCTGCAGTGCTGAGGTCATGAGCCGAAAAGCAAAAATGGAGAGGATGCTATGCTTTGCTGTATTACATTTGTTAAATATACAATGTTTCCAAATCTCTTAGAACACTGATTGAGAAAGAACGGGCGTCTGAGAATAGAAATGGTTGTTCATGTGGTAACATTGGAAAGAATTCCACCTGCCTTAGCTTCCCCAGTCTATGCCTGCTTTGTACCTGAAACAAGTTCTTTTTCCTTGTCTAAAGAGACTGTTCCAGCTTGCCTTAAAAACACCTTGTCTCCCTCACCTATTTTTCAAAGGGACATCAATTTTCCCCATTCCCCTCTCGCCTCTTGTTTTGTATAGAACTTTAGGTAGGGTCAGATTATATCTCCCTATGGGTCTGAAGAAGTCTCGCACACAAAGAAAATTACAGTTCTTTGTTAATTTGTATCACAAAAGATTCTGAGCAGTATGTGTGGGAAAGGATTCCAAGGATGTGACAACAAATAGGAAAAAATATAAATATAGATCAGACTCATTTATTTTGAAATCTGGAAGGCAGAACAGATTCTGGACTCAATATGCTGGAAGAGTAGAGGAGGTTTCTAATGTAACCGAGAAGTGATCTTATTCCCCTGCAGAACAAAGAGGGGGTTGTGATGGAGTGAATTTACCGTGTGCCACCCATCCACCACCCACTTTTCATCCATAGTGTGCAGGAAGGCAGAGAAGAGTGGCCCTTCCTAAGGCCTTAAAATGTTATTTGTGAGGGAAGCACTAGCATGTCTGAATAATATCTTAGTGGTACAGTAGCCCCACCTTATCCACAGGATATATGTAAATGCCTAAAACTGCAGAATGCACTGAGCCTTACAAATAATGCTTTTTTTCCCCCTGTACATCCACACCTTTTCATATAAAGGGAACACATTATGGTTTCTCTTTGGCATATCTGAACTGCCATCGTCACTGCTCTTGTGCTTTGGGGCCATTCTGAGGTAAAATAAAGTTGATTTGAAGACAAGCACTGCGATCCCTTGACAGCAGGTCTGATAAGTGAAACAGCCACGAGGTGACTAATGGGCGGGTGGCATGGTCGGAGTGGAGACACCGACAGAGGACTGATTCACAGCCAGGGCAGGAAGGAGTGGGACAGTGTGAGGTTCATCTCACTACTCAGAATGGTTCACAATTTTAAACGTGGGCATTGTTTGTTTCTGGAATTTGCCATTTAATGTTTTTGGACTGAGAGTGGACGAGGGTGACTGAAGCTGTGGAAAGAGAATCTGTGGATAAGGAGTGACTACGGCGCTCTCCATAAGCCGATGACGCTGGGGGAGCCGATGACGCTGGGGGAGCCAATGATGCTGAGACGGGCTCTCTGGTTTCGGTACAGTGAAAGTAGGTAGGATGCTAGACCCGGTGAAGGGCATCTACTCACTAGGAGTGTCCTGGAGAAGCTGCGAAATGTCCTGCCTCAGAGTGGGCTTTGGTTGTGACTTTCTGATCATTGAGTCCGGGGACTGACTTTAGGGATAACTCACTAAGCTGCTATTTGATTTGTTTAACTCAAACAAAGCACAAAAAAAAAAATTTAGATCTCCTTGATAGAGAGACACAGCTCCTTGTTCAGCTCCCAGATATGAGTCGGTCCCAAAGCTTTGGTGAAGTGGATGCCAAGGGAGCTGTAAAGAAGAGCCAACGTGCCCACATCATCACGAGCATGGTTCTGTGCATCTGCATGACATGTCCCTTAAAAATATTTGCAGCCATTTACCAAGATGACACTTAGAGGTTTGGGGTTATTTACCAAAGCCTTAGAGAAACCCGTGAAGAAACTTTGGTTATATTTGGAGGCTAAAGGGTCAAGTGACATATGGAAATTTGATAAGAGTCTGCCTCATAGTAGGTCCACCTCTGCGCTCATCAAACATTATTATCCTAGTTGCTAAATGTTGATACAGAAATATTCAGCAACAATGAGAGTTCTCACATTCATCTTCTGACCCACAGAGTAAGTACTATGTTTGCAATAAAGGCTCTCGTTTCTTAGCAATATAGTAAAGATAAAATTTTATGTAGCGGAGGCAGCAAAGGGCACATAGATCCACCACTCATAACTTCTCAAACAAGTAAACAAACAAAACATTACACAAAGCCCGTGCTTCCAGCATAATTAGAAAACACAGAAAATCCGAATTTTAAATTACTCATCAGTAGAAAAGTAAACACCAAATCCTACCAAGGTGTTACTCACTGTTCCTGCCACACAATTTGAGTGGTACAAAGATGGCTCTGGAAAAATTGCACTAAAGAGAGTATATGGGATTTTATGGCATGCCTAAAATTGACATAAAAATAACATTATGCCCTGGCTGGTGTGGCTCAGTAGTTGAGTGCTGGCCTGAGAATCAAAGGGTCGCTGGTTCGATTTCTAGTCAGGGCACATGCCCAGGTTGTGAGCCAGGTCCCCAGTAGAGGGTGGGTGAGAGACAATCATACACTGATGTTTCTCTCCCTCTCTTTCTCCCTCCCTTCCCCTCTCTAAAAAATAAATAAATAAATAATAAAAAATGTACAAAAAGTTAAAAATAACATTACCTAAGAGAAAGTCCACACAAATACAAAAATACTTGTAATTTTGTCTCAGAGCACAGCCTATAGGAAAAGGTTAAAAAATGCTTTGGGACCTCTGGAGTCAGTCTTGGGAAAATGTTTCAAGGGGAAAAAGAGGGTTAGAGGGAATGGATGAGACATTTGGAAACTGAGCAGAAAAGAGAAAAACAAAAGGAGAAAACCTAATAACTTTTGAGATTAAAAACTAAAAATAAAAAGATATACAGAACCTCTTTTGGCTTCTTTCTCACCTGTCTCCCTCCTCCCAAATTAGTAAAGAAACCATTCTTCGCTGCACTGACTGCAGAGAGGCTTCTGAACCTGGAACCTCATGAACCACCCAACCAGCATCCCTGTCCATGGAATGCAGAGGTGGGAATAGCCAGTCTGTCTGTGTCTTTCAAAAAACCTAGAAAGTTAAAACACTAATTGTTCAACGGATGAACATTTCCCTGATAAGTTAGAGTGTATTAAACTCGGGAAATTTAAAAAGATAATATAATATCAGAAATAGAGATTGAATTACAAGTGGCCTAAGAAAGAATAAATATAATTGAAAACAGCCTGAGGGGCACATAAGAAAAACAGGAAAACAAAGATAATAGTAAACATTAGATTTAAAAAAGTTAGAAAGGGTCAGAAGGAAAGTGGTGAAAATGAAAGACAAAGAAAGAATAACAAACGTGTAATTGGAATTCTAAAGAAGATTGAAAAACAAGAATAATGAAACAAAAACAGTATTTAAAAGTATAATTTGTTATCTCTACTTTCAGTAATGCTAAGAAAGCTCAACCAGATGAACCCTTCTGTGGATAACAACGATAAAATCTGAGAAAAATGCAGAGGGTGGCTGCTGGGGAGAGGACAGAGGCAGGCAGATTTTGTGGTGTCCGTGCTTGGGAGTCAGAGCGAGAGTTGTACAGTGTGAGTTCTCTGTGCTTTTTTTTTAAAGTTTGGGGAAGGTGCACTTGCTGGGGAATTGGTGGAAAATTATAGTCTTTTTGGCTAAAGAAGCTAGAAAATGTAGACTGGGAAAAACCGAGGCACTGGAGAAGGAGAAATATTTCCAAATAATAACAAGCTAGAGAGGAAATATTTGATTCATGTCTGCCTCCATTCCTGGATGATTTGGGCGCCATGCGTTATTGAAGTAGGCTCAAAAAAACTTAGCTAAAATTTTTTTTATCTGAGATTAAAGCGAACTTCCAAGAATGAATTTGCAGTCAAAGTCCAACTAAGTTAGATATCTGCTAAAACACACACACAAACAAATAAACCTAAAAAACCAACATTCATCAGCAAAATAACAACCCAGAATCTCCTTGACATAACAGTAGTAATGCCCCAAATTAGATGGCATGAAAAACCAGGAAAATAGATCTCCTTATCCAAAGAAAAACAATCAACAAAGACCACACTTGAGATGACTCGGATTTTAGAATTGGCAAGCAAGTATTTTAAGGAAGATATAATGTCCTCAATAGTGGAAAAGAAAATATGCTTACAATGAACCAAAAGATACACAGAGATTAGAAGTAAATGGATAGAAAAAGATATTCTAAATGGAATTCTATGCAGCAGAAAGAAAGAAGGAACTCCTACCATTTACGACAGCATGGATGGAACTAGAGAGTATTATGCTAAGTGAAAAGAGCCAGGTGGTGAGGGACAAATACCATATGATCTCACCTATAAGTGGAACCTAATCAACAAAACAAACAAACAAGCAAAATAGAACTAGAGACATGGAAATAAAGAACAAACTGACAGGGACCAGAGGGGAGGAAGGAGGGGGGCAAGTCAAGGAACACGTATAGAGGACCCATGAGCACAGAAAATGGGGTGGGGATTGACTGGGGGGGTGGGGAGGGTGGGCAGGGCAGGAGAGAGAAATGGGGAAAAATGTAGTACAGCTATAATTGAACAATAATTTTAAAAAGATTAAAAAAATAAAGCAGGGGTCGCTATTCTTATAGCAGACAAAATAAACTTTAAGCCAAAGACTGTAAGAAGAGACAAAGTCATTTTCAAATGATTAAAATGTCCATCCAGTAAGAGGATATAGCATTTGTAAATATCTATGCACCCAACATAGGAACACCTAAATATATAAAGCAAATGTTAGCTGACCTGAAAGAAGAAATTGACAGCACTTCAATAATAGTAGGAGATTCAGTATCCCACTTTGAACAATGGGTGGGTCATTCAGACAAATATCAATAAGGAAACATAGGTGTTAAAATATACATTAGAGTGGATGGACTTAACAGACATTTACAAACATTTTGTCCATCAGCAATAGAGCACACATTCATCCCAGGCACATATGAAACATTGTCCAGGATAGGTCATATGTTAGGAACAAATAGTCAAAATTAACACTGTCATTGGGGACACTGATGGGGACTCGAGGGTACCAACATGACTGTGTCAGGAAAGGGTGTGGGCTGGGCCATATGCAATGATGACATCTTGGCACTGCTGTAAACTCCTGAGTGCTCAGTGGGGAAGCTAACCTTGAAGAGCTGAGCATGCTGCCTGCCCAGCGTGGGGTTCTGGAGCTGGGAGGGCAAGTCCTGCATCCCAGTATCTCAATATTCTGTCCCCAACTCCCACATACAGACATCTCTTGAGACAACTGGCACAAGCACCACAAGACCCAGGGCAAGAGAAAACCCTGCCACACAAAGCAAAAAATGAGCTGGGATACCCTGCTTCTGACATTAAGACCAGCCCTCACCATATACCGTGTGTAGGGGATTCAGCAATAAGTACTGACTTTGAGGTGGAAAGCTGCAGCTTCTCCTGGGGCTCCCAGGGTTGTACGAGCAAAACAAGGATTACTGATGTTGTCTATATGCATCTGACATCGAACTGGTCCACACCAAGACCCTAGTAGAGAATAGCACACCACACCAACAGTGGTATGAATCCCACTAGGCACTTCCCTGGGCTTCAAGACAAGGGCCAAGCCGACTTTTGAGAAGGAAGAGATTTTAAACAAAGAAAAGATCAAAGACAATTCAGAAGAAATATGATGAAAGGAAAAGCAATGCTAAGATCAGCAGTCTTCTAAAGGAACGCTTCCAGCAGGGCAAGCTTCTTGCACGCCTCGCTTCAGGACCAGGCCAATGTGGCTGCGCAGATGGCCGTGTGCTGGGGGGCATGGAGCTGGGGCTGTAGCTGAGGAACATCAAGGCCCAGAAAGCAAATAAAGCCTCCTCCCTCCTGTCTTAGCTCATGGAATAAAGGTGTTTATTGTTCTAAAAAAATTAACATTGCCCGTAATTGGACTAATCAACAGCATGTACCTCCTGATGTTAGGCCCTAAAAAGGCAATCTTGTTTCTATTGTTTTCCTGCCAACAAAGCATAACTTGAATCTAACCATAAGGAACCATCAAACACACACAAATTACACTCTATGAAGTAACTGATCTGCTCTATTGTTATCTGTTTGTTTTTACTACGAAGGACTTGATTGTAGAACTGGCAACATCTGCTGATGTTTGTGAAATTAGACAATGTCTCATTCGTGTTAATTCCTTGATTTTGATAAAATTTCCATGGATATTTAACAAAATTCTATATTTTAAGAAAATGTACACTGTAGTATCTAGGGGTAAGAGGTATCAGGTGTGCAATTTCCTTTTAAATGGTTAAGAAATAAATAATAGTAAGAGACAGAAAATAAGGAGAAAATGGAAAGGAGGAGAAAGAAGGAAAAAAGGGATGATAGAGAAGGAAAGGAAAAAGAGAAGAAAATGATGCTGGGCTGGGTGAAGGACATCAGAGGATTTTTGTGCTCTTCTTATAACTTTTATGTAAGACTTAACAGTATGTCAAACACAGGAGCAAAAATAAACATTTTCAATGGGGGAAAAACTATTATGATCTAGATGCTGAGGGAAACCCCCTAATGCAAAAGTTGAGAGCTGCATGTGTGGGAATCACATCCACATGTCCATTTAACTTTCCAGCCTGACCAGTGGAGAAGATGGATTGGCCATTCAGAGCCCATTAGTAATTGTAAGTTTAATCAGAGGATGACACCAATTAAAGCTGCTGCTCCATATGTGGTCTCCTTATTAGAACAAGTCAATAGAGCCCTTGGGACCTGGCAGGTAGCTAATGATTTGTTTTTTGTTTTTTTTTCAGTGCTGGTGAAGAACAGCTACTAGAGATTACAGTATGAATGACAACCTTTCCTCGAGGTAATATAAACCACCCAGCTTTGTCCTAGGTGAACATTTTGACCATCAGACATATTGTTTCAAATCAATGGGGATATGGGATGGGTACTGGATGATAGAAATTTTTATAACTGTGTAGCCTTAGGATGATTGCAGATATGAGGTCTGAAACATCAACCCATACTTCCTTCCTTAGTGTGTTAAGTATGTATTTATACGTTTAACAAATATCCTTTTCAATTCAACTCCTTCTATTAATATCAGATTTACTAATAATGTGACCACTTTGTTCATAGTTCATGACATCATGGGATTGCCCCTGATGTAGAAAAGAAATGGTCATCCCTTTGGAAGTAGAAGAGGCTGCTGGAGTTTAAGGAAGATGCAGAGGCTCAAGGAGCTTTAACCTTCTCGGGAAGAAGGTGAGTGTATTTTCACTTGTATGAGTGATAACTGAATTTTAGTGAGATTTTTTTTAAGCATAAGAATGAGAAAAATGATGTGTGGGATTATTCCATGTCTAAAGGGAGACTGTGGGGGACATTTGTCATTCCTGTCTGCCTGGCGTCTAAATAGTAAATTGTAGAAAAATGATTAAAACCTGAGGTTGTTCGGGGAGCACTTGTGGTTGGCTGCCGCAGATCCGCACATTCAAAAGAAAGCAATGGCCTCACCAGCCTGTGGGGGAATTTTGGTTGCATCCTGTATCTTTTAATTCCTATTTCCCAAGATTGTTTTGAACATTACTAATAATTTTATAAATTACCCTATATAATTTCAATAAGTGTATTCAATAAATCTTACTAACAAGTTGTATACAATACAAAGTAAGCTACTGTAACAAAAAATCTCACAAGTAGAATTTTTTTTGGTCATGTAAGAGTTAAGATGTATGTAATTCTGGACTGCCAATCAACTCATCTCCCCAACCTCTTGGGGGAAATCAGAATCCTATCGCGATGTTCAAATCTTGTTTTACTCTTTGTATTTGGAGCTGGATCGCCACCACCACATCCTCATTCCACCTCGTGGAAAAGGGAGGAGAGTATAGTGAAAGGCAAACAATTTCTTTGTAAAGAAAGGATGTAGACATTTCAGGGATCATTTATTATTCTGCATTTGATTTTTGAGAATTTAGTCATATGAACATTCAGCTACAAGGGAGGGCAGGAAGTAGTCACTAGCGGGAATGCTTTGTGTCTTAATACAACTCAGGACAGGGAGCACTTCTATTGTTAAAGCAAGAAGAAGAAAATAGATCCTAAAAGATAATTATAATGCTTGTGTTGCATTTGGATGGAATTAATTGCTGTTGTTTACAACCAAACCCCCATGAATAGCACAGTCTCCTTGTAGCTGTTTTGACTTAAACTTTCTTGCAAATATTTGAAACCATGTGAATCTGTTTTTGCAGGGAGTTAGGATCAATACTTAAATATTCCCTCGCACTTCCTTTAACCTTGGTGAGTCTGTCTCCAATGCACTTAAAAGATGATTCTGTTTACAAAAAAAATGGAATTTTCATAATACAGTTGTGTAAGAAAGTTTCCAGTTCATGGAGCATTACTAAATATTAGAATAAACTATAAAAGGAGAGACCAGACTCTTGTTTAATAATGAGGGATTATTTAAAACAGGATATATTCTTTGTTCTTCCCTGTTTGCATCCATTTGCTCAGGCACACAGGTACCTGGGCAATATCATGCCCATTTCTAAAAGAACTCAAAATTGTTTAAAATTTAAGAGGTGCAAGTAAGATAAAAACTAATACAAGAAGAGGAAAAAAGAAGAATTGCAATTAATAAAAGAGTGGAAATGAGGGTGAGTTAGGAAATTACGTGACTGGAACAAGAGCTACTGCAAATGGGCAGAGCATGCGCTTGGGTGTGTGGGTGCATGTTCTGAAAGTCCAAAACTGGAGGAGATAAACCATAACAGGTCAACCAATTGCTGCAGTCTTTTAAATATTTGCCAGATTATTAAAAATGAGGGATCTGGGAGAGTACTAGTGTAGCATGGAATGAAAAATTTGAAGGTACTAATTAAATATTTACCAAGATGTCTCTTTGAAAAGCTTTCTGTTTTCATTTGACACCTTACCTATAAATCTAACCTGGCCTGTTAGTCAGGCCCCCTCCCTCCCTTACTACTGTAGTGGAGGGGGGTTGAAGTGCTTCCAGGGAGCCTGGAGAATTAGAAGCTGCCTGTGTGGGTGGTGCTGTATGAGTTAGGGTCTGTGTGTGTCCACATGCGCCCTTGCTCTCATGCTTTGGTCGACTAGACAGAACACTGCAATCATCAGATTATTTAAGGAACTATACAGAAGGCAAGATCAAAATCACAGCCTTTTCATCCTAGGGATAATTGGTTATGGTAAGTCATTTTTATATGTATTTCCAGTGATGAGCTTCTCCTCATTGCAGTTTGCCAGATGGCACCCTCCAGTTCTGCATTGGAACTGAGTCTTTCGTTTCATTGATCCCACTGTAAAAGGGAATCATGGGTTTCACAGCCTCAGCTCTCATTTCCCTGCACGTGTAGTGTGTTTCTTTCGCTCTTAGGTGGAAGGGTTGTGAAGGAAAGGGTCATCACGCTCCTGGTCAGTACAGCCTGGGCTTTGGCAGCATATGTGTGCTCACAGGAGATGTCTTACCGTGGTATTTTTAATTGGAATATGGTCTGTTGATTTTTTATTGTGATGTTGCCATTCTGTGACTGAGAAAAACTGACTTTAGAAGAATGTCTGCCTGATATGGCATGAAATTAGGTTATTAAAAAAACGTACAAGGGCACAGAAGCATGAATACATTTAGCTTTTCTTGGATGGCTGATACAGTGAATGCCCTGTAAGAGTGGATAGATTGTCCGTTGCTAAAGTTTTAGGTTGGATCCTTGAAATTTTGGTAAGAATAGCCAAGAAATTGTTACTCCTAGGAAAAGTCCATTTGGTGTTTTTATTTTAAAAGACTGGGGTAAAATAATATGAAGACCTTTGAAATTTAAATTTCTAGAACTTAAAATTCCCACATGTTCTTATCATTGAACTTCATAGAATTTGTAAATTTCATTAAGGACAAGGTTTTATAACCAAGTTCACTGGTGGAAAATTTTTTAAAAAGAGGAGTTAACATATTTCAAGTGATCTCTGATAAATCTTTATGTGATATTTTATCACCTATTATGGAGTCAAATTTTCTAATATATATAGCTAATTTTTATCTATTTATTTATTTTTATTTTATCAAATTTATTGGTGTGAAATTATGAGAATGGAAGATGGTGACACAGGTAAACACGCCTCCTCATACAACCTCATCCAAATTACAACTACACTATAGAACAATCATCATTCAGAAATGTCAGACACTGAGCTGAATGGAAGTCTTACAGGTACAGAGTTAAAGAAGAAAATGCATCGAGGCTGGGAGGAGGGGTGGAGATGCAGAATGGGCTGGTCACACACCTGTGTGTGGCAGGTAAAACTTAGGAGGGATATCTCAGGAGTGAAGGTCCCAACCCCACAACAGGCCCCCAAGTCCAAGGTCCCAGTGTGGGAAGAGAAGTTGCCATAACTTCTGGCTGCAAAAGCCATGGAGATTGAGGCTTTGGAAGACAGAAACTATAGGAATCCCTGGAAGTTCCTCTTAAAGGGTCCATGCACAGACTTACTCAGAATCACTCACTCTGAGCTCCAGCATAGTGGCAGCAGATTAAAATGCACCTGGGACATATGGGGAAGAACTGAATTGCCTGGCATCAGTGTGGACCTGAGTGGCAGCTTTCTTCCAGACAGAAGTGCTGGCAGAGGCCATTGTTCCTTTTATGAGCCCTCCCCCGACAGAGCCAAAGAACTGGTAGGCAGGTGCTGTATCTGAGACTCCACCAGCCTGGCTCACACTGTTTGTCCCACCCTGGTGATTTCCTGAGGCCTTGCCCCACCCAACTTTCAGGCAAACCCAAGCTGTTTCCAGTGGCTTTTCCATATGAATGGATCGTCTTGGCTCATGCTTCAGATTTTCCTAAATTCTTTCAAACAAGCAGCATCTGGCTTCAGTGACCCACATACCTCTCACTAAGTTGCCCCAGGCCCAGAACTAGCAGCGGTCAATCTTGGTTCAGAGGTTGGCCTTGCCTAGGTACCTCCAAGCCCAGCACAAGTAGAAGCCACCTGCAGATAGCTTTGTTGTTTCTACTGTGTGACCCTGGACAGAACACAGGTGGTGGCTGATCTTAGACCTGCCAACAGCAATCAAGGCTCAACTACAACTATAGAGTGTACATATCCCACACAGTGGGTATACCCCGAGTAACCAGCTTGGATAATAGAGGAGGCTGTGCCACTGGACCCTTCAAGACACCTACCATATTAGGCCACTCTACCAAGCTTGAGAGATATAGCATCTCTACGTAAACATAGAAACAAACCAGGGATGCTGCCAAAGTGAGGAGACAAAGAAAAATGGCCCAAATGAAAGAACAGAACAAAACTCCAGAAAGAGAACTAAGCAAAATGGAGACAAATAAGCTACTAGACACAGAGTTTAAAACATTTGTTATAAGGATGCTCAATGAACTTAGGGGGAGAGCAGATGAACTCAGAGAAAACTTCAACAGCATAAAAAAGGACATAGAAACCATAAACCAGTTGAAAAAAAGTATACACTACTGAAATGAAGGATAATTTACAGGGAATCAATAGTAGAGTGGATGAAGCTGAGAATCAAATCAGAAATTTGAAATATAAGGAAACAAAAAACAACCAATCAGAGCAACATGAAGAAAAAAGAATCCAAAAAAATAAGGATAGCCTAAGGAGCCTCTAGGACAACTTCAGGTGTACCAACATTTGCATCATGCGGGTACCAGAAAGAGAAAAGAGAAGGCAAGAAATTAGAAACCTATTTGAAAAAATAATGACAGATAACTTCCCTAACTTGGTGAAGAAAATTGACATACAAGTCCAGGAAGCACAGAGTCCCAAACAAGATGAACCCAAAGAGGCCTACCCCAAGACACATCTTAATTAAGATGCCACAGGTTAAAGACAAAGAGGAAATTTTAAGAGTAACAAGAGAAAAGCAGTTGGTTACCTATAAGGGAGCTCCCATAGGACTGTCAGCTGATTTGTAAACTGAAAAATTTGTTAGCTAGAAGGGAGTGGCAAGAAATACTCAAAGTGAGGAAAAGCAGGGACCTACAACCAAGATTACTTTTTCTAGAGAAGCTATTATTTATAATCAAAGGACAGATAAAGAGCTTCCCAGACAAGGAAAAACTAAACAAGTACATCACCAGCAAACCAGCAGTATATGAAATGTTAAAGAGTCTTCTTTAAAAAGAATAAAACATAAATAAAACATGAACAATAAATTGGCAAGAAATACATATCTATCAACAATTGAATCTAAAAAACAAAGTAAACAAACAAGCAGAACAGAAACAGAATCATATATACAATGAACATTTTGATAGTTGCCAGATGGGGGATTGGAGGGGATGGGCAAAAAAGGTGAAGGGATTAAGAAGCACAAAATAGTAGCTACAGAATAGTCACGGGAATGTAACATACAGCAGAGGAAATAGAGTAGCCAAAGAACATACATACATGACCCATGGATGTGGACAATAAGGTGGGGATTGCTAGAGGGAGTTGGGATGGGGCTGGGTGGAAGGGGACAAAGGGGGGGAAATTGAGACAACTGTAATAGCATAATCAATGAAACATAATTTAAAATAAATAATGGCAGTATAAAGACAGAAAAAAAAACTTCTTATGAGAATTACTCTAATGTACCTTTAAAAGAATTTGTTATCTCCAGGAAAATGAATGGAAAGAATATCAAAGGCTTTTCCTTCCATGAGATTTGGTCATAGCTATGAAGGCATTAGAGTCTGGTTTACCTAATGTCCTTTGTTGGTTCTGGGATCCCGTTCAAGATGCTATATTACATTCAGGTATTATGTCTTCTCTTGACTGGTACAGTTTCCCAGACTTTCCTTGGTTTTGATATCTTTTATAGTTTTGAGGCATTTTGACTCAGCTAGAACTTGTCTGATGCTTTCCCATGATTAGACTGAGGTTATGGAATTTTTTGAGGTCAGATTTCTCTACTGTAAGGTCACTCTTTTACTTTCCCTTTCCCATACTGTACTCTCTGGAGGGAAGTCACTATGCTAAGCCACACTTGAGTGGGGAGTTGTGCTCCCTTCCTTGATGGTGGAATATCTGGAGAAATTATTTGAAATTCTTCTACATGAGAAATTTATCTCTTCTCCATCACTTACTTATTTATGTACCATTTGTGTATATCTGTATGGACCTCAGGATATTTCTGTTATGCCTTAGGTTATAGTCCAATACTAGGCAGATGGTATTTTCAATTAGAGATTGTAAATTTTATTAGTAGCAATACAGTGGTATTTCAACGGCACTTTTAGTGATCAAAAGTAGGATTTTTAAGTTAATATGTACATTTCATGCCATAAAACTGTTAATGGCGCCAAGTATTGTTTATATACTAACTAGGTTTTTCCACATCTGCATCGTACAGTTTATGTAGTTTGTGGTACTGACATTGCACAAAGTTTAGATCTTCAAGCATGCATTTAATGTTATAGTAGAAACACATTTGTGGTCACTAAAATATCAATATTTAGAGACAAAGGCATCACATTTCCATTTGTAAAGGTTTTTTAACCTCTGCTATATCATTAAGAATGTATTATATAATACCAAATCACTGTTAAAGAAACTAAGTTTAATAAATATCGAATAGATGTCTGTTTTAAATTTAAAAATAGACAAAAAAACCATTAGCCATTAACCTCTGGGATCATTGAACTAAACTCAAGCTATCAACATTTCAGTAAAAAAAAAATCTCTCACTATTTTTTAGTAAGCACAATCTCTTTCATATTCTTTGAGTATCAGTAATTCTAATAATTAATGGCAAATCTCAGAAGAAAGTGAACTATGCCAAGAAAGGACTGATTAAAAACCCTTGTCTTACTCAATCATCTGTCATTCTAACAGATCTCCTTGTATTCTGCTACTGGAAGGCATCAGCATTCCCCTGTGGAGTGTGGAAGAGTGGATTTGATATAGCACCATTAATGAGTCATCATTATTCATGCATTATGAACATAGACTGGCAACGCAGTGGTTCTCAACCCTCTTAGTATCACAAGCTATTCTGAGACTTTGAAGAACAGTGAGGATAGGCTGTTTCCCAGGAAGAATACTCAGATCACTAACTGGCTCCATGGACACTTGTAAAATCCATAAATGGCCTGTGAATCTCCCATTAAAAATGATTAGACTAAGTCCTTTGCCATACCTAAGCAAGCAGTCATGGCGAGGAACAAGCTGGGCTTTCCCGCTACAGACATGTGAACATTAGATCCTAATTTCTTCCTCACCTGTTAGGGTTCTTATTGTCCCCCAAGGGAACCCTTAACACTGAGGTGGAAACTTGATGAAGGCAGGACTGGAGGGTACCCCTAAGCTGAGCACTTTGCCTAGAGTGAGCTAAACACTCAATAAACCTGTTTAAATAAAAGAATGGATTAATGGATGTGTGAATACAGCAGGACCAGCACAAGTTTTCCTGTTAAATCTATAATGCTACCACCAACACACATGTACATCTCTAATTTCTATACCTTTCCTTATAAAACCAAAACTAGCGTAGGACAGTGAGAAAAATTAAAACCCTACAACTTTCAAGATTTTATAGAATTAGATGACTAAAAAGTATAGCTTGGTAACACTGCTTTTCACAAACATGTCCTACTCTTTGTGGTGGTCCAGCCCATTAAAGTACTAGGATTGATAAGTCAGAGGAAGAAAATCTTAGTAACAGCACAGGATAAAAATGTCCACTTGTTTTAATACAGCAAGCAGAGCATATGAGTAACTCCCCAACTACTCCAGGACACAGCGCTTATGCTCTTGTGACTCACAAGACTTGACCTAGCAATCCTGGGCGTGTGCCACTGTTCAAAGCAACCATCAGAGCTGGTCTCTCTTATTTCTAAGTCAAGGAGATTTTATCAAGTCACCAGCACTTGATATAAGTAAGCCAGATGCCAGTGTAAGATTTCCCTGCATTTAAGAAAATCCAGGTCCAATGATGAAAACATCAGACATATTTTCAGAGTAAGCTTTCATAAATAGCTCATATTCAGCCTTCTTGAAAAAAATACTGTCCACAGTCATTCCTGAAAAAGATTTTCCAAAGAGCTGAACTTGTTCACCAAATGATTGGAAACTTAAAACAGGAGAAATTGTAACAGGAAGAGACTGGCAGTGAGCGTTAAAATCAATTTCATATGTGTTTATATAATTGTAGGCGTTTGCTAGTTTGAAATGTTGTTAATGTGATTATTTTAACTTTTCATTATGGAAAATTTCAAATATATGCAAAAGAAGAAAAATAGGATAATGAACTCCCATATACACATCACTCAGCTGCAAAAAATTATCAACACAAGTCCAATTTTATTTCTTCCCTATTCCAACCCCCTTTTCCTAACACCTATCCCCCAACATTGGATTATTTAGGAGAAAATCCAAGATCATACACTTTCATTAACAAGTGTTTCAATATGCATATCTAAAAAGATAAGAACTTTTTAGGCAAATGTATCCACAATAGCATAATCACAATAAAATATTAAAGAGAAATTCCTTAACCTTACCTAACATCCAAGTAATATGCACATTCGAGAGGAATTATTTATTATTTTACAGTTGATGGGATTATATGAATGCAAGTCAGAAGTACAAACACATTGAAATTATTCTATTTGGGAATAGATGTTAAATTTGTTGTTGCCTTTTATGTGATATATGTATACTATATACATCAGTAGAAATTTGCTTTTGAGCATTTTTGCCGAAAATAAGTGTAAACAAAACAACATTGCAGGGTAGAATTAAAAGGAACCATAAGAAAACACAAGATTGACGTCGTCACAGGAACTAGTGGGCATTCATGCTCTCTGATGATT
>VMDR010011541.1:0-28269 GCA_007922815.1 Macrotus californicus | reverse complement strand
CATTATATTTAAAAACTAAAACAAAATCTTGGTGAATTCTCACATACCTGCATTTGCATATCTCCGAAAGGATGCTGACCATTAGCAAACATGTGCCCCAGACCTGTCGTGAAGAAATGTCACTACCCTGAGAAGGTCACAAGGCCTGCGCGTTATTCCATGGCAGGCAGCACACACGATTTAGCACTGCGGTGGTGTGTCCGATATTTTGCATGGCTTTACCATCTACAAAGTGCATGTCTCCTTCCATTCAATCTCAACAATGCTGATGTGCAGTAGGTATCAGCAACCTCATTTTTCAGAAGAGAACACAGGGAGCAGAGAGAGTGGCACACTAACAAGCACACTCTACCTACATACACATGTATGCACACCTCCCCTGTGCACACCTCCCCTCCCCCACACACACACTCCGGAGCAGGCAATACTACTTTTAACAGGGGTGGACGGTGACCCATTAACAGACTTGTTCTCTAATTTTATTTATGCCTCTGTCAATCCAGGGTGGTGAGGAGTCAACATTTTCGAATCAAAGCTGTCAGGAAAAAATTGCACGTTGTATTCTATTCATTTAAAACGAAACTGGCTTATTGAGTGACATGGGAAGAAATATGTCATCTTGCATCTTAGAGTTTAGTATATTGAATAGAATTACGACATGGCTTGGTAGTCTCTAAGTTATGAGTAACTGGATTTGGCTGAAAAGTGGATAAAGGGAGTTTTCTAATCTTAACGTTGAAATTCACTTGCAGGCTGTTGTATTCCCACATCAGACGGGTCCTGTGGGCCTGAGACTGCTCATCACTGTGGGCAGCCTTCACCCAAGATTTTTTTCCTTCCTGAATGTTAATATTACTTTGATCTTAATACTGCTCTCTCTTCTACCCCAGTTTTCTCTATTTTCCATTTACACGAGATAGAAATGATGATTTTCTAAAATGCAGGACGTGAGTCTGCTCCCAAGCACTGCAATGCAATGGACGTAATGCAGGAAAGAAGGAGGCAACACCCTACTCCTTCAGAGACCAGCGTGAAAGCCGGGGGGCAGAATTGGTCACACTGACCTTCCACCCCAGCACTGCACTCCTTTAACTGAAGAGAAGGTCTGAAAAGAGGGCACAGTTTACAGCTGAAAGCAAATCTTTCCTCGCTGCAAAATTACCTATTTCTATGAACTGGCCCAGCCAACCTCTGTTCATGTAACGGTGTCAGACAGTAACACAGGCCTCTGACACTGAACAATGGTTAAGCCGCTCAACTACTATTTTCTAATAAATTCAGAACACAGAGTTCTTCCATTAATTTGTTCAGTGATTTCTAGGTATTGGAATCTGGAAAAAAACTTTCCACTTCATTAAGAACATGCCAGTGGTGTGATATTTTGGGAGTTTCTCCAAACAGATTAGAGAGAAAGTTCTCAGCTCAGAGGCAGGCCATGTTCCCAAATTTGCTATGGAGTTGCCTGCTTAGAACTTAGGGCAATGTTGTTCAGCTCAAGTATTAACTAATGACATCAAATCTAACCACTCAGTACCGGACTTTATTTAAAAATAAGTTGCATGTTCAGACTCTGGGGCTGTCTCACGTTCTCCTTTCTCAGTCTTCCCCAAATCCTCATGGATTTGAGATTCGCTCCCCCTTTCTCTTCTCTTCCTTCCCACTTCCTATTATCCTAGAGGCACAAGCAGAGCACGGCTGTAAGCCACCATGGCTAGTTAATGCCCTGGGGGAGGGAGGACAGCTCTTATCCCCTCTGCACAGTTGGGTGGCAGAGCAGGGTGGAGGTGTCACTTCTGCAGTAATAACAGAGGCTCCAGAAGAAGTGGGAATGGATCCAGGGGAAGCAAGTTCTTCTCCACATTGGGGACAGAGCATCACCACTCTGCCCCTAACCTCCAATGGCCCTCTGTTACCTACAAAATCCAAATTCGTGTGATTGCATTCAAAGCCTTCTGCAATGAGCACTTCACTCACCTCCCCCCACCCCAAGTCTAATCTCCCACTATGTATCTCTGGGATCAAAGAAAACTCATTCTAGAATTCACACTGCTGCCCAAATACTTCACACAATCCACCCACCATGTCCCTTCTCATGCAATTCCTGCTGCCGGCTCTGTGTTCCATCCTCGCCCTCCTTGTGCCCTGTCACCTCCTGTTGGAGTCCTACCAGTCCTTCAAAGTCCAACAAACTTCTCCCAAACATAACTAACCTCTCTGGCCCCCTTTTGTGCTCTGAGAGCCCAGATATGACCATGTGCATCACGCTATGCCTGCCATTCAGCTTTGTTCAAGCTTCTGATGTCTAACAAGGACAGAGCAAATAGAGCTCCTAGTGAAGCTCCTTTACAAATGGATTTCTAGGTAGTGGAACCTACTTAAAGCCCTCCACTCCATCAAAATATTCAAATGAAGGATTTTGGGGGTTGCTCTAAAGAGATTAGGGGCAAATGAACTATGTTCCGAAATTCTTTTTTTTTAAGATTTTACTTATTTATTTTTAGAAAGAGGGGAAGGGAAGGAGAAAGAGAAGGAGAGAAATATCAGTGTGCGATTACCTCTCATGCATCCCCTACTGGGGGCCTGGCCTGCAACCCAGGCATGTGCCCTGACTGGGAATCGAACCGGCAACTCTTTAGTTTGCAGCCCACACTCAATCCACTAAGCTACACCAGCCAGGGCTGTGTTCTGAAATTCTACGTCTAGTTTGCCATTTAGAAGTCAGGCTATGTTTTCTTCACTGAATCAATGACATGAACAAATTCACTTAGCTATCTCCATTAGCTCTCCTCTTACTGCTTCAAGGCACATTCAACCATCACCTGCTCCAAAAGGTCTTCTGCCCTTCTTTCATCTGACATAGGTGCCCTTCCGCTGGGCTCCCCCACCGTGTCCCCTGAACATCCCTCTTTCTTTGTTAAGTATTTATCACTCTGATGGTTACAGGCCAATTCTTTGCCTCTCTCCCTCACTAGACCAGGAATTCTTGATGACAGAGATTTTTATCTCTCTTCTTTTTCTAGCACTTAGCATGCTATTGGCATGTCGTAGGCACTCAATATGTTTTCTTATGTGTTTCCCCAATAAGTTATAAGCAATTGAAGCAATTTTAAGGTAGAAATCGTCTACTATTCAACTTTGGATTCCTCCCCAAGGACTTGAAATAATGCTTTGTGCACGTAACCAGTGAGTATTCCATAACTGTTCTTACAAAATAGGTGAGTTTTTATCCAGGGGACTGCTCACGTTAAAAATCATAGGTGAGAAAAAAACCAATGACTCTCCCAGCAGTGCTTTTTCTTTTAAGTACTTTTTTCCAATTTTCAACATCGAGACTTCAAAGGGAGCACTCGGTGCATGGGAGAGCCTCTGAGACCATCGAGATTCATGTGTTTCATTTCACATCTTCTAAAGCTCCTCTCTTTTTCCATATCTCATCATCCTCACAAACTATCTCACTCCCTTCAGCAAAGGATGCACATTACTTGGGTTATTCTTAGAACACCCTTGTGTGTAATACTGGCAGTTCAAATCACCAGAGAGAATCCACACAAGCTCACGAGGAATCTCTTGGGGCCTTGGCTTTGTCCTTGAAGTTTTTTTTCATAGCTTCCTAAGGTCTTTCCTTTAGGAACCGGATGAGCCATGTTAAAGGTTTAAGTCCAAGCATTTACTTCCACACATTTCTGGTGAATCTACAATAAATTCTTATTGAACATGATGAGAACTCCTGTTAAGAATAAAACAGGGAGTATAATCAGCAATTTCTGTGATGAAGGTATGCATCCCTACCCCACATCTATACCCTGAATCTTGGACCATGCCCCTGCTCAAATTTCAAGAATCTACTGATGGAGAAGCAGTAATGTTCTTTCCCCACTCTTCACTCCACCTCCGAAAGCAACTACCACCAGCTGAGCTTAGGTGACAAAATAGCCAGTCTACCAAAAATCTACAGAGTATGTTGCCTTCTGCACCGAGCTCTGCACATGTGGCAATGTAGGGGAAGGTGCACTCTACAACAAGAAAAGACAGACTCCTGTCCTTGTCCTTATGGAAATCAGTCACCAATGTAGTGAGGAGGGGAGAAACCCAGGACAAGCTGGATGACAGAGGACGCCAAGAGTGACCTTCCCCTCTTCCCCATCTACAGTGCTCTCTCATTCCTAGTTGGACCTCTCAAGCGTAACTTCTTCATTAGGGAACTGCACTTCTTAATTCAAGAACTGTATCATCCAAGGCTGTCTGTCATTCCAGGATGACTGGCTAGAGGTTCCTGTAGGGTTGATAAATTAGTGTCGTGACACTAATCCCTCAGAGCAGTCCTTTCCAACAGAACTTTCCACAATGATGAGAATGTTCTCTATACCTGTGCTGTCCAATATGGTGGACGCTAGCCGCACACAACTGTCGCATAATTAATATATGGTTAGTGTGACTGAGAAACTGGACTTCAAAGTTAATTTGTTTAGTTAGTTTTGCTAGGCACATACGGCTGGTGTCTAGGGACAGCACAGCCTTAGTACCTGAAACAGCAAAATGCTGTCCTCTCAACAAAATAAGTAGTCTTCTTGGCCATCAAACATAGGTGTACCAAAGTACAGAACGATTTCGTTATTGCCTCTGTGTCAACTCACTGAAACAAAGCTCACCGAAACCTCTCAAACAAATAGATTCAGCCAGGTTCAAAAGAGTGGCCACAGGCCACTGATATTTCTCTATCAGCAGAAGGGTCAAGGGCAGGGCAATTAACAGAGAGAAAGGGAAGGAGGGAGAAAGGGGTTGAAGAAAGGGAGGGGGGAGGGAGGGGGGAAGAAGGACTTTTGAACACTCCAGAAGACTTTGGTGTCTGAAATAAATATGGAACATGCCAAGTAAACATTTAGCCAAACCAAAGTGACAGATCTTAAGTGAAATAGCTGCAACCTAAGCAGAACTTTGGAAATGCCATCAGTAATTTGTTGAGTTGGCAGACTGGACATTGGCTTTGGAATGAGTTGCACAGCCCTTGGCCTGCACCCACGCTAATCCATGTACACAAGGCAGCCAGTGGCCGCAGCGGGGGAGCTATTGGGTGGGCAAAAAAGTCCATTTAGTTTTTTCTGTAAAATAAAAGACACATTTTTTGTCTTCACCAATAACTTTATTGATTTGGATATTTTTAGTATGTCGGCTCTCTCCCGCTATTGGCTTCTAGTGGGCAGAGGCCAGGGGTGCTGCTAAACATCTTCCAGTGCATGAGAGAATCCCTCAGCAAAGAATGATTTGGCCAAAATGTCAATAGTACTAAAAAACTTCACAAACCACTTTTGACATATTCGATCAGTCAATAGCACCTTCTCTATACATTGCACAAATCTTCTTTTGCATTTTTACCATTCTTGAAATAATAAAGCATAATACACCAAAAATGTTGCATGTCTTCTCCCATCTTCAATATTAAAGTGGCTACACAAAAATTCACCAATTTTGACAAGTTTTTGTTAATGTATTCTGATATGACAGCTGTCAAAACACAAAAACAAAATTGTTTCAAATGAAGTTAAATGCAACTAGGCACCACTAGAACCATCACACGGAAAAAACGAGACAAACTTTGAGGCCAACCCAATAAGTCCCACAGAGCCACACCTACACCTGTGCAGGTTGTCCCCTGCCCAGGTACCCAGAGGAGGGCAGGGAGACTGAAATTCAGCCTGAGAGCCACCCACCGCATGCCAGATCCTGGCAGTAGGGCAGGCAGAACCCGAAAGTAAGGGAGGGTTTTTGTTCATTTGTCCACCCAGACCTGGGACCTATTTCTAACTCAAACGAAGATGTCATATGTGCTAGTGGTGGCCCTGGGTAGACAACATTTTTAGTTTAGGGCTCAATTCAAGTGAAGAAGGCCATGGAGAAACCAGTGGGCTGTCAAATTAGGGACAGCCAGAAAAGTGAAGGTGATTACATATCACCTTCACATTGGGATGAGTGAAGAATGAAAAAGGAGAGCGGCGTTCAGTCTAAAAGAAAATACCCGACTTCAAATATTTGAAGACCTATCATCTAGAAAAAGGGAGACAGTTACCCCGAATATTCCCCCGAAATAAAAAGGTAACACCAGGAGGTAAAACATAAAAGGGTCGTTCCAGACTCAGTATGTAGGCAGCATGGTACGAGGGGGCGAAATGCAGGCTTCAGGTGACTTGGGACTGAACCTGAACCCTGACTCCATCAATTAACAGCTCTTCGACTTGAAGCAAATTATTTCCCCTCTGTGAGAGTCAGCTTCCTCCTCTGTCACTCAAAAATAACTCACTCGGGGATTTGTGATAACTAAATAAGAGACCGACAGACGGGGAGGCACAGAGCACCTAACTCATGCCAAATACTCATTAAACACTTTCCTCTTCCCCTAACAAAAACTTTCTGACAATGAGTCCCGACCTGAGCTAACTCCCTCCCTAAGTTAGCCAAGAACACCTGGCACTGAAGACATTCACCAGTAGAGGTTGGGCAACCATTTGCCAATGGCATTTTATCAATTAGCTTTGTTTTGTTGTTGTTCCAAGCAACAGGAACCAACCCTGGTCAACTTACACAAAAAGGGCATTTACTGGGAAGATGGTGGACCGTTCCCAATTCAACGGAAAGGCTGGTGATCGGTGCTGGGAAAAGACAGGAACCAGGTCGGCGCGAACTGTCCTACCAAGGGCACTGCTAATGGGTATGAACAAACGGGCACTCCCTTGGACAGTCTCCCTTTAAGAGGCCAAGTCCAAACAAGTCCAGGTGTCCAAGCTCAGGCCACAAGCTCCAGGGTGGTATCGGGGCAGTTAGAGGAAGCCACCTACTACAACTTCGCAAGACCTCATTGGCCTCCACACAGAGCCAGGCACGTTGGGGTACGATCCCACAAGACTGCACACCGTAGGGCAGAACTAATTTCCAAAAGGAAAGCGGGATATGCTGATACATTTTTACACTGGAATATAAAACAGAGTCCAGCTTAAGTGCACTGGCCACGGAGATCTCCCGGCCTTCCAACCCTGGCTTCACAGCTTGCTGGCTCTGCAGCTCTGAGATGTTACTCCATTTCCCTGTGCCTCAGTTTCCTCTTCTGTAAAACCGTAGATGGTAACAGCAGCTCGCTCATGAAGTTGGCGTAAGAATTAACTGACACAACTTACACAAAGCACTTAGCACAATTCCTGGCACACAGAGTAAGGCCTCCCTAAATTACTGTTATTATTACCAATATTACTATTAATAATGCTGAAGGTACACCACTGAGCATGTCCCAGAGAAGTGTTTCCTGAGAGACACTGAGGATCCTCTCTAGTTTCGGGCCAGGAAGTCCATGGTGGTGCAGTCCTCTCCTCCCCAGCCCTCCCGACTTGACTTCCCGTGTAGACAATGGGTTCCTGTAACCCCAGAACTGCCTCACTGGAGCTGCGGTGAGTAATCATAAGAGGTGCATGACGAAATCCGTGAGAAGCTCTAATTGCTGGAGAGATGCTACTAACAACTTTCCTAATGAATCCAGCGCCACAGTGGGAATAACCGTCCACCATTTGAGGATTCATCCATGTATTATTTCTCCCAAACATTACTTTTAGTTCCAGGAAGAGGTACTTTGCCATCGATGGGAGGGCAATTTACTGGAAGTTAAAGACCAGCTTCCAAGCATCCCATCTGGTCCCGGAAAGAAGTACTTCCTCTCCAGTGGCTTGGGGGGGGGACGTGGGCAGAGGTGTTGTGCATTGCGCTCTTGGAAAACAACAAAGTTTGCTCCTTTAACAACTCCCATGAAGCAGTGCTCTGGAGAAAGTATATTTGTCTAGGTACACTGAGTTTCCCACAGCTTGTGGAAGCTGGGACAGAGATGGCGGAAATGCCTTAAAAGGCAGGGCGGTGGGCTTCCACACACCAATCCCACAGCCTTCAAAATTACCGAGAGTACAATCAGCAAAACAGATCACCCGACAGCTTTGTAATCTGACAGCTCCCCTTTTAACCACACTGACAGGGCCATAACATACGTGTCCTCTGCCACACACACTCCGTTTTTCATGATAAAGCTCAACTCCATGACTTAGACTAGCCTTGTATGATATCTTCTTTTTCTCTTCATTTTTTAGAGCCTTCACACACCAACAAAATCTCCACATGATGAAATCTCGGCCACAGTCCAAGCCCAGATTGTGCTCTATACCATAGTCTTCCAACACTTAGGATTCTAAATCATCCAGAGTGTCCCATTGAGATGCTATCAGTTAATACCAAATATGGCCTCAAAAACATACCTGTTCAGGTCTTCTGGACATATTTCCACATCCTGAAAACTGCAAAGTAGCCCGTGCTTGCTGCTCGCTCACAGTCGCAGAACATGGCAGTTTTGCTTATTAGGTGGTCGGCTCTATTGAATATTCCCCATATAGCTAACAAAATGTGTTGAGGCTACCTCTTCCCCTAAAATCACGGAGCCGCAGAAGCACACGCTATAAGGAGACAGGAAGTGCAGTCGCTGTAAAAATGAAATGCTATTCTTGGAATACCTATGTCATTCTTTGAACTGAATCTCCTTTACAATGAAATGGCTGCTGCTTAGCAACTAAAGTGAAGGAAGAGCCTGCCTATTCCTTTATCTTCTTTCTTCCCCAGTAGAAGGAGTAGTAAACACATGAGGGGGGATCCCCCCCAAAACGCGATTTATTTATAAAAAATTGTGTATTTATTCTTACGTGTTTAAACTTCAGTCACCTTCCAAGGACTCTCCATCCGATGCACTATAGCTATTGAGACTTTTTTTTTCCCACTCCTCAAAACAGTTTTTGAACTCATCGATGTTGGTGAGGACTATCAGTGTTTCTGCCAGATTTTTGTTTCACCTCTTCGACACTGGCAAAATGTTTTTTATCCAGGGAAACAAACAAACAAAAAACACCAGTTGCTCAGGGTGAACAGAGAGGGTGAGGCACAGGGGTCAGGCCTTTTATTTTGGTCAAAAACTGCTGAGTCAGTATGGTATGAACAGATGTGCTCATAAATCACCCATCGTGAAATGGGCAAAAATGCGTTGAGTCTTCAAAAAAAATTCACTGAAGCCAAACACAGCCTCTCACAACAACACCAGCTGGTGCACTGATCCAAATGGGCTCCTAGAACACTCACCTAGCGAGGGAAGCCTGTTTCATAGGGGCCTGCCCTCCAGAAGATAATTCCACTTTGGGGGGCGTCTGCCCTTGTGTACCACCACAGTGGAGGCTTCATATTGTCACCTAGAAATGGGGAGAGTAATGAAGATGACCGTGAGGTCATCCTCCTTGTCAATGCAATATGGATTTGGTGGGCCAGCCAGTGATTGATTCCAACTCTGCCCATGGTGATTAACAACTGAGATAAAGCCAAGGAAATGAAATTAACGAAAGGGAAATGTTACTAATTATCTTTCCACAGAGCCAGATGTGGAAGCAATGTCCTGGAGTAAAAAGTACCTGGGACTCCTGATGCTACCACCACGAGGCTATAAGCCTGGCAGTGGCTTTGGGAAAGTCACCCAGTGGAGAAGCCTGTTCCCAGAACTGTACAACAGCTATGAAAACAACACCTGCTCTACCTGTTGCCTAAGATTGTTTTGACGGTAAAATTAGATCAATTATGTGAAAGCAGCTTAAAAATGGTAAAGCCCTAAAAGCACCACACACATTTCTATTATAAGTACCTAAATTTAGTCCGTAATAACAGTTTCAGAAATCTCCATAAATCCGTCTTTTAAAGAAATCCCTTAGATTTTGTTAGACTTTCACACTGGCTCATAGAAAGCTTCTGTTTTCATCTTTAAATAGCTGCAACGTTTATTTTTGAACTAGAAATTTATTTTGCTAAGATATTCTGAAGGCTTTCTTCAAATGTGAAAGAGTGACTCAGGTTTTTTAAGTGATCTTTTGGAACTTTCTAGGTGTCCATACTGCACATATAATTATTTTTATGAATTCTGAAGGACGTTGTTATGGAGAAACTTCTATGACAAGTATCTGCAGCCTGAACAGGCCCTCCAGTTAAAGGTGAATGGCTCAACTCTTCTAAGGATATTTTTTAAAGCAAATGGTATTTGTTTTGCCCTTTCAACCACATAAAGGACACGTAAATCGGCCCTAACCTCTTCACTGGACCCCAAGCTGGTGTACCATTGCCCACCTCTCTTCAAGCTCCATTCTGATTATAACCAATCACAAGACCTTGTACTGGAGGCAGAATTTGAAGGGGGCAGTGCCAGGCATATCCTGGCCCCAGCAAACTGGGTTTATTCCACCATCGCACGCAATGGAAAATTCATATAGTTTCACCAAGGAAAGCTCAACCTTGGCCTCCCTCCAATTGCCCGTGGCACCTGCTATCCACAGAGCTAAGTCTATACCTGGACAGGAAAAGAATTCTTGTTCTCTAAGCCAATCAAGCTTTGAGAAGCCTTTCTCTACGCCCTGAGTTAAGACCGGCTGCGCCCACTAAGATGAAAAACAAGGGTCTCTCCTCTCAAGGGATTTTGATCTCATAAACCACCAGACAGGGGAAAATACGGCTATCTGCATGCAGGAAATGGAAAAAGAGGGAAAGAAGAACCAGAGTGAAAAGCTGCATTAAGAATGCAAAGGGTGAATAGAGACACAGGTCTCAACTCGGCCATTTAGCCAGTTTTGTGGCCTCAGGCAAGCTGCTTCAACTCCGAGCCCCAAAGGCCTTACTTGTACACACGATGAGAGTCTCCCGATGGAAGGTGTGCCAGCAGCTCCTGGCACAGAATACACATGTCACAAAATCGGAAACTTGCAATGACTTACATCCACAAGTCGGTTGGTAAGTCAATTAACACTTGCAGTCTGTACTTGAACCAAGGAAAGATTTTTTCCCTCCCTCAGCTGTACTTGATAAAAACTGAGAACATACAGAAGTTGTCTTTGCTGCCTGGGGGATGGCCTATCAGAGGCCACAGGGAAGGGGAGCAAGGGCCATTTGTTGCTTCTTGGGCATTTCGAGAAAAGGCTAAGTGGGCCGGAAGGCTGAAGGCCCCCGTGGGGGGGTTCACTCTGCCAGGCAAGATCGTACCCCGCAGCTTCTGGGATTCAAGGTTTTTCCACTTCCCATCTAACTTTAGAGGCTGAGGACAGAGCTTCAAATGGAGGGAAACAAAACTATGCTTTACCGCTTAGTCTTTGCATTGAGAGGGGGCCGACTTAAAAGGAAGAGACTCTTTTAAACCAGACTCTTTTTCTAAAAAACCCCTACAGGGAGCGCTCTCTGTGAGAGAGAGCGCCTCAAACCGGCCACATACAGAAGGACGGCGTGAGAACACAGCGCTTGCAGTTTGAAGAACACTCCAGAAGTTTGTCTGAAACTGATGCATGGATCCCTTTCTAAACGCTTCCACATACACTTATGTAAAGCCTTTTTTTTTCATCTTTAAACAAACTGCTTTCAAGTTTTTTTAAACAAAAATTTGTTTTCCCATAGAATTTTGACATCTTTCTCATAGACAAAGGAATGACACATTTTAAAAGTGTACTTTGGACCTTTCAAAGGAGTCTATTTTTTGGCTATTTCCTGAAAAATCTATGTGAAATGTGAAAGCAACCAAACTGATTTTTCTTTGCCTTTTGAAGAAGAAAAATAGATTTCTTTCCTCAATACTTATTTCATAGTTCCAAGCCAGGTTTATTTGTTCAACAAATATGTAATCATCACCTAAAATTTCAAAAAAAAATCTGTTGTTTGGCCTAGTTGAGATAACTGATAGAATATCCCAGAAGGCCAAGCCTTCCATTTCTGAAATAATCCAGGACAGGTGGCATCTGAGAAGCTTTTTTCTCTGATTGCCAGGACACGGCAGCCAGCCATTGTCTGCCCGTACAAAGCAGACATCAGCAGCCAGGCCAGAAGAGAAATAACCTTTGTCCTGGAGTCCCCAGTGACAACTCTATTTCTAGTACCTCTGTCTTTATCTCCTTATCTACTCCTGACACTGCAGAGCTCTGAGACCCTGTCACCCAGCCCTCCAAGTCTGGCTTCCTGCGCCCAGACGACCAGCTGGGGGTGTGGCAACGGCTCCCTGATTCCTCTGCACACTGACCAGGCCCGTCTTCACGACCTTGGCCTTCTGTCTGCTCCGATTTCTGGAGCACTCAGAAGCAGCCTTCTCCTGTTTGCCTCCTCTAGTAACAGAGGCTGTTTTTTTCTAGGGTTTGAAAAGAAAGGTACATTTTCTGTACCTTAATGAATGCCAAGACCACTAAATTAAATTTCTTAAGTGTAGATCTCACTTTCATATTACCTGAATAATTTCATAACTAGCTACCAACGTTTGATCAATGTTCAATATTTTGAAGAATAAACAAGTCCGCTGCTTAATTGGACTTAAGTATAGAGGGCATCACCTTAACAAACACACTCATAGCGCTTGCTTTGTGACGGGCAGTACTGTAAGTACCAACCCTCAAACAATTCTATCTGGTGAGAGTACTACTCCTTTGTTTAATTACCATTTTATGGATGAGGAGACCGAGGCACAGAGAGGTTAAAGAGCTGTCCCAAGGCCACCCAGCAGGCAGAAGTGGCAAATGAAACCCAGGCAGCAGGGTTCCGGGGTCATGGCTCTTAACTACTACTCTGCCCTGCGTCTCCTGTGATTGAAGAGTAAAAATAATGAGATTCCACTGCAGTTGAATTATTACTATTTTAAGCTTTGAATGTTTCCCCCTCACCCAGCGAAAGCCAGACCATGAATATTACAATTTAACTTAGAATGGGTTCCTGATCGTAGCGTTATTTATGAATCTGAAAATCTTAAGGAAACTCCACTTGAGCAAAATACATGAAGGTTAGTCACAAGAACTACAAAAGTCCCTGTCGAACAGTCATTGCCTTTAAAAGACAGCCTGGCTGGTCTGGCTCAGTGGACTGAGCGCCGGCCTGCGAACCAAGGGGTTGCCAGTTCGACTCCCAGTCAGGGCGCATGCCTGGGTTGCAGGCCAGGTCACTAGTGGGGGATGCATGAGAGGCAGCCATGCATTGATATTACTCTCCCTCTGTTTCTCCCTCCCTTTCCTTCTCTCTAAAAAATAAATAAATGAAATCTTTAAAAAAAAACAAAACAAAAAAAAAACAGTATTTGCTCAATTTCAAAGGTTCCCAAAACCTCAAGGCTGGAGGGAAAGAAAACTAAAATTCACCTGCAAAGGCCCTTCTTCCCACCTCTACCGAACCACAGCCCGTCCTTCGGCCAATACACACACACCTGATGACTGATTTTCTCTACCATCACCTGTGCAGCGCGCATACGTTCTCTCTCTGAGCACTACGGATGTCAGGAAATGTGCCAGCCAGTCTCCAGGTGCTTTATGTGTTATGTGAATAAAAAGTAGCTGTCCCTTTTTCCAAGACTTTGTTATTGTGTTAAAAACAGAACAAAGACCTAGAGCCAATAAGTCAAGCAAGGAATTCTTCCTAAAATCACTTTTCCACCAAAGTCCATCAGAGGAGTTGGAAGGAGAGCGAGTGGAGTCCAGAACAGAGCAGAGGCTGCTGGAGTCACCGAGCGCCGGCCAGACCACGGTCAGGACAGATTCCAGGAGCGTGGGGCAGCCATCTTTCTGCATCTTCAAGTTCTAATCACAGGAAGAAGAGTCAACAGAAAATTCCCCGAGGAGAAAATCAATGATGCCCCTTGGAAAGGGATGAGATGGACAGAAAAAGAGCTGGAGAGCTAATTACTGCTACTTAGAAGACAAATTAAGGCCTTTTCTTTGACAAGCTGCAAATAGCTGGTTAAGTAAGAGCTTCTGCCACCCCTCCCCAGCCTCCGACAGCTGGCGGGCTAGCTAGTGCACTCACACGGGAATTTGTGAAAGAGACCCAGTCCCGGGCTATTGGACAAAGTGTGAATGAGGAAAAGGAAGAAGAAAGGAAAACCACAATTGAGATGGACAGGGAATGGGTCACAGTAGTAGTTTATTTATAAAAAGACAATTAAACCAATTCATTCAAGAAATATTTATCCAACACCTACTGAGCAATTAGAACAGGATTCAGTGATCCAAATGATAAAGTATAATTTCCGCCTTCAAAGAAGCTACCAACTTAGCAGGGAATGATAATACTTATACAAGTTAACCCTACCCAAGGCACTGCGCTGAGTCCTTTACCTAAAGTAACTCATTGAATTCTCATAAGAAACCTCTAAGGTAAGTATTACTATTTCCTCATTCGAGGGATGAATATGCTGAGCCGCCAAGGGGTTACACCCAAGATCAACTACAAGGTGCCAGGTTCAAACTCCCGTTTAATTCCCAGAACAGGAAATTCCAATTCAGTCTTAACACAGCTGTCTGAAAGCACCATCTGAGCACAGGGAAGGATCAGCCACCTGTCACAGAAAGTGGACACGTCGGAGCTCAATCCTAATGAGGAGTCTGCCTGGAGAACAAGCCAGAGATGAATTATGGGAGTGCTATGTGCAAACAGACATAACATGATATTTTTATTTCTTTAATCTCCTTCTGCATTGCATTAGTTTGTTATGCTTTGTGATAGGCATAATATTCCAATGAGCTCAAACAATTTTGACAGTTCAAAGAGCTCCAACCCATTCAAGTAATTTGAAATTAGTCCCTTATTGTAGTTATTTCAAGCAAATTAAATTTCAAAGAAAAAAAAAAAGCCTAACAGCTTAGAGGCTGTTTCTCTCCTTACCTGCCTTCTTCAGTTATCTACCGTAAGAAAAGCTCACACATTGTCTTTGAATTGTGGTGACTATTATCCTAAAACTGCAATTACAGGGTCTCCCAAGAAATAACGAGGATCAGCATTAGCAAATGCAAACTAATGTCAGAAAGCAAATGTCACAGGCGAATCATGTAGGCAACGGTCCTTCCAGATGCTTCCCACCTCACGAAGTGGGGGCCTGGGCCCACTTCAGGGACACCTCAGGGCTGGACAGCAACTGTGTATCCCAGATGCCAGCCCCGAAGGCCAGGGATGGTGCAGCCAGCCTGGGCCCTCACTAGGAGTCCTCATTTTCTCAGATTAGAAAGGAGAGTGTTCCAAAAAGCAAGTTCTAGTCTAAATCAATGTGGGCCCATATAGCAATGCTGCTGTGGCCACGGAAGAACTGACACCAGCAAAGCTCCCTTCAACTTCTCCATCCCTGATCCCACAGGACTCAAAGCTGTCATAGGTCCATGTAAAACTCAAGCCTCTAAAAGTCCTTTAGAGCAGACTAAGTTCTCTGGACAGTGGTTCAGGTAAGTGCAATCTTGCCTATTATGTGTCTTGATTGAGGGCGTCTACACTCAGCCAAGTCCTAAGTAATTATTTATATGTATATTTTTTAATCCTCACCAGAGGATATGTCTATTGATTTTAGAGTGAGAGGAAGGCGGGAGGGAGAGAGAGACAAATGGACATCAATCAGAGAGTGAAATATCGATCAGTTGCCTACCATACGTGCCCCAACTGGGGTCAAACCTACATACATACCCTTCGGCGTACAGGACAATGCTCCAGCCAACTGAGTAACTCGGCCAGGGCCTAAGTAATTATTGAGGAAGGAAGCACTAACTTGGAACCAAAGTTTTTATCTGATCCTAAAGTCTAAAATCAGGTGAAAACATAAAATAAATAAGATTGATTTACAGAGGAGGGGGCTGCATACTTATGTTCAGAAGAAAACTTCCGCTGTACACTACTGATTTCCATGCAAGGAAGGGCGATGTCTATGCTAGCCTGCTTGGCTTTCAACATCCTAATCATCTTTCTTCTCATCACATAGACTTGCTTTGCAGAACAAAACACAAATGGAAATATACGTTCCTACCATCAACCTATAAACAAATAACAAATAAACCTATAAAAACTAACGTATACTTCTGTACCCAGTTGCCTAATCTAAGAAGCCTAATACTCCTTGCTGCTACTTTTATCTCATACCAAAAACTGCCTTGAAGGAGGGTCTGTTCTCGCCATCCTGCTTTGTAAGTAACACAGAAACACAGGCATCAACATGTCATAAGCAATGGTCACTGCCCAGGCCTCCTTCAAGCAAAATCACACCGCATCATCTACTCTGTGTGGCTCCGGGAGGCACAGACAAGCCAGCTCTTCACTGGATCTGGGTTCACCTACCCAACGGTTGTGTAAGTTTTACTAAAAGGCAGATAAAACTCTAAGACAGGTCTCTTTATCAAGATGGCAGGTGTCATGTAGGTGGGTTCGTTCTCAGAAGCAAAACCAATCTATTTTCTGATAATCATGAATTTATATTCATTTTTATTTCTGAAATAGCAGAGGAGTTCCTTAAAATTATATAGCCCAAGGGTCCCCAACCAAAGAATAAAGTATACAAGATATAACACAGAATGCCCTGTGGTATATTGCAGAAGAGTGTGTGTATTACAGGACACACACAAGCACACCCATGTACACACATGGAGAGTTCCAACCAAAAATGAATGTTTAGGGAAGCATTTGGGGGGGGTCTAAAAAGAAAGTCACTTAGATTCCGATCTGGGTTTAAAGTCTACCTCCTACCCAAGCTCTAAGCCTCAGGTTCATTTTCTATAGAATTGAAATAATCATAGCACAGCAGAGAACTGTCGTGAAGGGTAAGACAGAATATACAAGAGCACTTAGCACAGTGCCTGGTACATGGAAGACAATAAACATCAGTTCTCTCTCCTTCCCCTACCCTGTGTGTCTCTAAAAGATTTTTTTTTAAATATTACTGACTTAAATGGGAATTCTGAGAGCGGTTTTAAAAAAAAATCCTACACATATGGATCGGTTGCAGCACCATAATTTGCAAAGAAAAAGGAAGTAGTAATTTTAAGAGAAGAGTACCAGCTCACTTGCACTGCCTTGTAAAATCCAGCTTTCCAGTCTATAGAGACTATTTGCTCTGGGGGGGTGGGGGGGGCAGAGTCTGAAATAAAGGAAAAAATTCTCATGGGGAAAAAAAAATGGTTCCCAAAAAAAGCCAAGAAAGAAAAGATAATGAGGGGAAATCGAGGGGTACATATAAAGGGGTTTATTTTGCTTAACAAAGTAAAAGTCAGGCAAAATGAATAATCTGCCTCCAGAAACGGTTATTTAAAGGCTTTTTGTAAAGGGCTCTGGTTCCTAAAAAGACAGGAGTCACTGCATATGCCCACCCACTCCTCATTTATTTTTAAACCCTAGATTATATGTTCCTTAGCAACAGAAGGAGCAGATGAGACCCCCCCTACACACCCGCACACGCACGCCCTCCCCCAAAGCCCCCTTCTTTCCTGTCAAGTGTCACTCCACAAATACCCATGTTCTTCAAAAGATATTTTTGACCTACCTGCAAGTTTCCTCTTCCCCACCTTAAATGATCCCCCTACACAAGCACCCATACTTCACACTCTACCTGAACCCTTTCGCTTCGACTCCACTCTGTGAGGTCTTCCTCACCCCCTCCATTAACTCCCAGCAGCTGCTGTCCTCAGGTGGCCCAGAGGCAGGCGGTGGTCCTCGCCCAGGAGCCAAGGCTCAACTCCAGCCAAAGCTGCTCCTTCCTCACACGCCATCCATTAAACCACCAGCGAAATAACGGGACCCAGCTGCCCTGAGGCCTGTGCAATAGGCACCAGGGAGTGGGTAGGCCTCTGGCCATGACTCTACACACAATAACAATAATGAAAATGGGGACACTTTCCAGATTACCCAGGACAGACATGTGCCAGATGAAATCACCTACCTCTTTGCTGTCTTTCCCTGACTTTGGGACTGCCTGGCCTTATTTGGCTGGGCAAGGTTTAAGAGTTCAAAGTGAATTGTTTAACCCTTGGCGGGGAGGTGGGTGGCAGCAATACTCAGATATTAGTGTATTTACACATTGCCGGAGAAGCCTGTTAAAAATTCCCAATCCACCGAGAGAGTCTGATTTGAGAACTCCGGGGCGGCGGGCATTTTTAACCAGCCACCTGAGGTGAGGCTGATGCAGGTGGATTGCTGAATTGGAGATCTGACAGGCTTGTTTAAAAGGAAACGATGTTCATAGAGTAGGATCTATTTTCTGTAGAGGATTCCATCCTTCTGTAGAAAAATGCCGTGTCTGGGTCCACATCTACGTGTGTGCACATGCACACTTACACACGCACGTGTGACCATGCGTCCCAGAAAGCCGAGGCCCTGCACGGCACCCGTTCCCAGGAGGCAGGCTCAGAATGACTGCTGCCAAGAGGCAAGCTGAAACGATTTCCCTTGCAAACTCTGGCTCTGTAGCCCTACCGAGTGAGGAGTCTGTTGGAAACCAGTGACACAGGAGCCCAGACCCACAATCTGCTTCACGTCAAGCCCCTCTCCTTCCAAATGACAGTTCCTAAATAGGCTGAATGTAGTCCCTGTTCCCCTAAGGGCCAGGCAGGCCATCATAACGAGGAAACAGAGCTGCCTGTGCCCCAGCATATCTCCCTGGAGCTACTCCCTCTCCACCACCTGTCTAATTTTAGAAACCAAAAATGTAAAGCGAAAGATCCAGTTGGTCCTGATCTATGGGAGGAACGAAAAGAGCAAGTCTGGTGGGAAACTACCTCAATGCACCGTGAGCAAAATGCACTGAGGGACCTGGGAGCAACATCCGCACCAGGAAGGCCGTTTTCAGAGTTGTCAGAAGCCACCGCTTAGACCCAGGGCAAACGCCCTAGTGACTGGGGCATCCAGACCAGGCAATGCCTGTGGGGATCCCAGTGATTCACACACACAGCCCATAAATACAACACACACCCTCGCAAACCCACACGCCCCTGTCATCTGCTTTTGCTTACATAACAGCACATGGCGTGACAGGCTTAATACTTTATATGGGCTTCTGGAAAGGACTGCTAACTCGAAAGGAGCAGGGTCACCAGAGCGCTTTTACTGACCCCTTTTCAGGATCTACTCCCAGCCCTCGGTGCAAATCTTTGAAGTTCTAGGCTTATCACCTTGACTTTTAAAATTAACAAGCAGTAAGGGTAGTCTCTGAAATGTTCCAAACCTCTCAATATCTTCCGTTCTGCCTGGGGCTTGGCGGAGTCGGGGGTGGGGGTGGGGCAGAGGACCTACTGAATCCTCATTTCTCATTGCTGGATCCTGACACAATCTGGGGTACTCCTTTATCATAATGTGGTGGCGATTTACCCCACACTGTCCTTGTCTCACAAATACAGCCATCCTCAGGGGCAAGCATGGCCCCATTCCCAGCCTCTCTGCTAGCTTGCCAGCAGGCTCCCAAGTCGTCTTTCTGGGCACACGTAGTAGAGAGGGAGAGAGCACGTGTACATGTAACCCCTTAACCAGCTGGGTGTCTACAGACATGACCCACACGGGCGCTTCCTTAACGGGGGATTTCTAGGCAGATCCAACTTCCAGAAGGATTTCTCTTCGGGATAGAGTTGTTCTTTCCTGCCCCTCAGGTGATGTCAAGTATCTCATTAGTGCCAGCGAAATCTGGAAGGTAGGGGGAGCGGCTGAAGATGACACCGGCTTAGAAACAACTTTGAGGACTTCTCTCAAGAAAACCAGGCATCTCTGTATGTGCCCCCCCTCCCACATACGCGCGCGCATTTTCTTGTTGTTCTGACCTCAGGGACTCAGTCGTCTCTCCTATCACCGGGAAACCAGGCACGTCGCTTCCCTCCAGCCCAGAATGACGGGATGACAAGAGAGCACATCCCCAGAAGGGGGAGGTGGAGGGTGGGGGGTGAGAGGCTGAGAGCGAGAGCGAGGGCGCGCCAGGTGCCCGACTCCGTGGCAGCGCCCCTCTGCGGAAGAAGAGCGGGTCTCACGCCCCGCAGCGGCACCTGGCTCCGGTGCCAGGCTCCCGCGCCTACCTGTAAGAGACCTGCTTCCGGAAAGTTAAGTTCCTCAGCTTCTCCTCCAGAGCCTCGTCCTTCTCCTTCGGGCCAGCGGCCCCGGGCTCCTCCAGGGCAGCGGCCCCCGCGCCCCGCGGGTCCTCGCCGCCCTCGGCGCCCAGGCAGCAGCTCCCGGCGCCGCTTCCGCTGCTGCTGCTGCCGCCCGTCGCCCCCTTCTCCTCTCCCGCCGAGGAGCTGGGGTTCATGGCGACCGCTCCGGCGGCCGCGGAGGGAGGCGAGGCAGCGCCGCCGCAGAGGCCGGGCCGGCTGACGGCGCTGTCGGCGGCCGCGCTGCGGGAGAGCAGGCAGGTCCGCGCGCCGCTGGCAGGGGCGGCAAATGGCAGCCCCTTCCCGCAGCATCCATCCGCGGCTGCACCGCACCGGAGCATTGTGGGAAACTCCGTGCCTCCACTCCCCCTCCCCGACCAATCAGAGGCCACCTCCTTCTGCACCCCGCGCCCTCCCTAGGTAAACCCGCGCCCTCCAGCCCCCCCTTGGCCTTTCCTAAATCGGGAGCACAAGGCGGGGCTGAACTTGAACTCTGCCCAGAGGCTTCGGGCAGTAGGAGAGGGGGACAGAGGGAGTAGGAGGAGCCGCCCCGCTGGGGCGCTGGGCGCGAACACGGGCGTCTGCAGAGGAGAGCGCCCGAGGGAAACTCCGAGGAAAGCGAGCCGCGCCCCGGTTCCTACGCCCGGAAGCTGGGACCGGGACGGGGCGCGCCGCCTGCCCCAGCGCTCGGCCGGCGAGCCGCAGCGCCCACCCTGGTCCCGGCGCCCTCGCGCCCCAGGCCCGCGGCAGATTCTCTCCACCACCGCAGCCAGGCAGAAGCCGCCCTAGGCGGGAAACCTTTGGGAGATGTAGAAGGAGCGCGGTCGGTGCGAACCTCGAAGAGAATTTGTGCGCAATGTAAATTAAAGGGGGCGAGGGTTCAAGTTCATGATACAGAAAATCGCCCGCTCCCTCTCCCGAGGCGCGGGCTGGGACCCCTTCATGACCGAATCCCCAGCCCAGCGTCTCCCTGGCATAGAGCAGGCTCTCCCTACACAGCTCTCCGATTCAGTCGGGTCACCGACTGAGGGCCCTCCGTGAAGTAGAAAGGCTAAGAGAACCCAGGTGGCGCTGGGTGCCGGTGCCAGGTGGGAGGGATGAGAGGATGGCCTCACCCAACTAGGGGCTTCGACCACCTGGGACCCCCTCTGCTGAAACAGCCTAACCTTACGGCCTCTGCGGATTTAACTGCTTACCCTACTGCTAGTTTTTGTTTCTAAGATGATCGAAAAGTCTTTGGGGTTTAAACCATGTGCTCCCAAGTCTGGGAGACAGACAGTTTTCCAAATGAGGGGCTTTCACCCAAGAAATCTCAGCTGGCAACAAACACAAGAGAGATCCGTACTTAAGCCTAAGTGTAGTAACCAAAATGTATACGTTCGTGGGGGGGGGGGCGGGGGAAGGGCGCGGGGGGCGAGGGGGTAAGAGAACCAAACCAGTGAAGAATTTCAAGTCAGCGTCTGCGACCCCAAACGAGTTGCTTCATTTCTTTTCCTTTATTTTCTTATGACTAGAATTAGAAGGGAGCTAAATACCTCAAACCTCTCCCAGGTCCCACATTCTGTAATTGTCTTCATTTGTATATTATAGTAAGAGGTCAGGGCATTTCCACGGTGGAGTGAGGAAAGGCAATCAAAAGAATGAAAACAGCTAGTGGTTATTAAGCCCTCGTTTTTGTATGACAAGTGTTTTACTAAACACCTTGCACACCTTTCACAGCAGCCCTCCGATGCAAGTCACTTGTCCCGTTGCTCAGGCTTCTGCAACTAGAAATTGGCAAACCAGGAATCAGACCTACACTGCCTGGTTACAGGTCTTTGCCCTTCACCCTGGTGCTGTGCACCCCATCTTCAGGGGGGACTGACTGGTCGTACCAAGGGCTTCAGCAGTAATGTAAAATGAGATCCCCGACTCTCTAGTGTATCACTAAGACCAAGGAAACCTCGTCTTACCTGGATTACTGGCCGGCTTCCTGTGCTCTCCATACCTTCTACAATCAATTCTCCAGCTCAGCCCCCAAGACACTGCTGATATCTTGTTCTCCACTTAAAAATCTTCCAGTGTGTCCTATTGTCACTAATGCAGACTTCAGACAACTTCTCACTTGCTCTCCAAGGCCACACTAGGGGATGGTGGGCCAGCCCCGCTCACTTCCCCCTCTGAGGGTGGAAACAGTGCCACCCTGAGCTGGACTCCTTAGAAGTCCCAGCAGCTCTCTGCTCTCTCTGCCCTCATCTTTCATGCAGGGGTCTGTTGCCTCCTCTTCCACCCTCCCCCCATCCCTAAAACTGCCTGATGTAACTGCTGCCCCTGCATCAGATTCCACCTTCCATGTCCCTCCCCACTAGGAGCCTCCTTGATCTCCCTCCGGTCTGTGGTGGGTGTGCCGCCGCAGGCCTCCGCCGCACCATTGCACTAAACTTCAGCCACTGCAGCTGTTGGTCACTTGTCTGTCTCTCTCACTCTCACGTGGGCATGTGTTGTTTATCACGATGTCCCCAGTCATTAGCATAATAACTGTGCACATTGTAGGCCCTCATTAAGTGTTTATTGACTTAGGAAAGAAATATAAATGGCTTTGAGCCTGTAAACACACGCTCAGATTCACTCATTACAAAAGAAATTCAATTTTAAACTGCAGTAAGATGCCATTTTTTAGAACGATTTTGATAACAGATGCTGATGGCGATGGAGTAGGAAAACCAGCAGTGCCTCGAATTGGTGGTGGTGTTTGGTAAGTCCCTCTGCTGTGAAATTTGGCGATATCTATCAGTATTTGAGATTCACAATCTAATTAACCTGGTTAGTCTAGGCTTCTAGGAATTTGTCCTCTGTAGGTGTATCCTTGTAGGTGTATACAAAAAATTTAAGACTGAAAACAACCCAAATGTTCATATGGAATTAATTTACCTAAACTATTATTCATCCAAACAAAGGAATTCAACGCAGCCTATAAGAGAATAAGGTAAATTGATACATATGAATATAAAATAACCTCCAAAATGTTAACTGGAAGAGAAAAACTGAGCTCAGCAGATTTAGTGTGTTATCATTTACAGAAAAAAAAGAAGACAACCACATGTATAATATTTTAAGAAAAATACATAAGAAAACAGTGACACTCAGAGTTGAGTAGCCCTAAAATCTTGCGGTTTTGCCTGATTAAATCAATACATACCAACAGGGGACAGAATGTCTCCCTACCTCACAGGAAAGCCAGCTGGACCAGTCAGGTGTGTATTTCTGTATTTAGAGCATATCAACAAAAGTGGGCTGCTAAACAAAAGAAAATAGAGTAAAAAAAAATGGTCATTGAACATGCATTTCAAACAAAAAGAGGGGAAACCCTGCTACTGAGAAGCATGCTAATTCCAGCGTAAGTCAAAAAATTTCCTGTTGTGGGCGGCCTTCTGAAAAGTTACTTAAAATATCAGTTAACCTTTCAGACAATGTATGTTCTTCTTTGTTTTTCAATGGTCACTAAGCAACCTTGTAATTATTTATTCACCTTGACACTAAGAAGTGGAATCCCTGGAGATGGCTCAAAAGTACTCCAATTACAGGAAAAGAAATTGACACTCAAGTTCAAAAATGCAGCTCCTGTGATTTTGACTAATGTCAAGGAGAAAATGAGCTTCTCTGGGTATCTTGAAACATCCCTCGCCTAGACAATACCTCAAAGCCACGCCCCGTTAGGTGGGCTTCTTACCTCATCGTTCTGTTATTGATGGCTGTTCATTCTAAACCAGGTATTAACCAAGTCTTGAATACCACATTGGATTGCCCTAAATTCTGGGCCCGATCAAAAAAGACTTCCATTGTGAAGTTTTAAAGAAAGAAGAAAATTTTTTTAGAGTTTAAAGAAGACTGCCAGATCAATAATAAATGAAACGCGATGTCGAACATTTTTTAAAATGTATGTAGTGAAGAGGTATTTTTACGAAATAACACAGAATCGTTTTTTAAGCAAAGACCACATATAAAGTACCCACAAACACACACTTTTAGGATCTTAGCTATTTATAGACTGGCCTAAGGGTAATAGAGCTTATGAAAATATTGTCACTAAAGGAAAAAATAAAAAGGAAAGTTTCCAGATTGAGCTCATTCCTGCCTCCCAACCTCCACGGTTGCTGCTTTTGCCTCTACCTCAGAAGTTCCCAAACTTTTTCATTTCGCAGAACCCTGACTAATTGTTTTTCCTGGGATCTCTAGGCCAAAAGAAGAGCCTAATATTTATGTTTATTAGGTAGTTAAGTGCTAACCATTTCATAACTTTTTATATCTCATCAACTTGAGTACCTGTTAAAAAATACTACACATAAAATAACCAAACAAATAATGCCTGTATTTCGTTCTTAAATAACCATAATTACTTAATAACAGGATAGTAATGGGCATGGCACCACTTCTCCAACCTTGGAGTCCTGTTAGAAATCGCCACCCTCATTTCCTGTCCCACATTGATTTTTATAGGGTAGGGCTCTTTATAGGAGCAAACCACCAAAAACCCAGCTTTGCCAAAACGATGATGTCATTGAAAGAATGTAGCGTGATCCAGTCTTGAAACTGTCAACTGCATTGAAGTAATAGTTTAAAACGCACGGCGTAAAACAGATGTTGAGTATCACTGTGTTTCTGTCAAAAATTTACAATATCCTGCCACGCCCCTGTGAATTCATTGCAGAGACCCGAGCCCCTCCACGCAGTGTTCAGGAACTGTGATTCGACCGCACGAATTTTTAATGGTATTTGTTTTCGCGTGGGTTCCCTAGAAATCAGATCCTGAGGCAAAGATTACAAGCCAAGACTTTGTGGAGAATTGTAATCCCAGAACTATGTGAAGGAAAAGAGAAATAAGGCAAAAAAAAAAAAAAAAAAAGAGGAAAAATAAATTCAAGGTGGTGCGTCATGAGATGGTTGTACCCTGACAAATAAACATACCTGGTCACTGGGGCACCAGAACTTCCTCCAGACACAGCCGACATCACTGTTGCACCTGGGAACATTCCATCTGCAACGGAAAGAGGAATTTCTTGGCCTTTTTCATCCTGTCTCGTCTCTCTCGCTGGTTGACATTTGTCCGTTAGGGAATTAACTCACCTTCGCTTCTAGGTTGTATTAATGGCTCTTTGTGGTAGACCCCTCCCTCTGGGGGACCCAGGTCCCTGCCCCACAGCAGGCCTCCTCATCCCTTTCTACAGGTGATGGGAGGAACTTCTAAAGACAGAGGCTGGTTGGACATGAGCATTGGAGGCTGTGCAGGAGCCCAGCCCTCCCTGGGGGAGGCTGAGAGAGCTGGCCGAGGCAGGGTACCAAGTGACAGCAATGGCAGCTGGGGCTCTCATGGAGAAAGTGAAAGAACAAGGGGATGGGGAGAGGAGAGGCACATCAAGTAGGTCCTATACACTATCCTGCCTTCTCTTCATTCAGCCCTGACTTCACTTACCTCCTTTTCAGAGAGGCCTCCCAGATCCTCCCGGAAATGCTTGTCACTTCCGTAGCTGACATGCAACTTTTTGTTTTATTTTCCTCCTAGCACTTCCCACCATCTCAACTGTACTATTTACTCTTGTCTTTTTCTGCTCATTAGAATAGGAGGTCTATCTTAGCTGAGTTCAACACAACTGTGCTAGGCATACAGCAGGCACATAACCCATGTTTACCGAGTGAATGAATCAATGTCATCCAACACTTATTTGCCGTTAAGGAACATCAGAGGGCCAGTCAGAAAGGCGCTGGGATTGTACATTTACCAGGTGATAAGGGAAGAAGGGATCCTGGTGAGGACCGAGCAGTAAGCCTGAGATGCCCAGGCTTGCATCATTGCCACACAAAATAGGAAACTACAGTGAGAGCCTGGAATTAGAATGCAGACAAATCTTTTAGGTTCTCCTGATAGGGACTGTAGGGGTTCGTTAGCATAGGCAGTCTCTAAGGTCGAGTTAGATAAAAAATAGAGCCATTGCATCTCCAGGATGGCAGGGGTCCGTAGAGCGTCCAATGCAGCCTTCCATCAGTGCACAGCCCTCCCTCAACATCACTTCCCATGATCCTTTGTAGCCTTGAACAACTGACATTAAGGGGAGCCACTACTTTCTGAGACACCCCCTAGACATTTTCCACAGGCTCTGCCATAAAGTTCTTCCCATTTTTCATTATTATTCTTTGCTCTCATTGTTGGTGCTCCAAGGAAAGTCATACGGTTCACAATGTTCCTGCACTTGAGCAGCAGGTTTGTGGGCCAAAATGAAGAAATTAACCGTGATTTATGCTTTCTGTGTTCCATCCTTTACCCATCCTACGTCTTTGAGATCTGAAATCTGTCGTTCACTGCATTCACATTCCTTCCTGGGCCTTATCAAAGCAGGTCCGATCTGCAGTATACTCAGGAAAGTCACCGACGAACTTCCTGAGAAGAATAAGGACAGGCCAAGAACGCACGGTCTACCCCACAAACCTCAGTCCGCCTGACAGTCATGTGTTTCCCAGGCGGTTGCCGATTGTGTACATGGGATATACACTGTTCGAGGGGCTGGAGATTCATCAGGGAAAAACAAAAGGCCCCAGGTTCTTAATGGTGAACATTCTAATGCTCCGTTAAACGATACCTTTTGTGAATAGTTATTAAAATCTGAATTAAAACACTGAGCTGGTCTTTTATTGAATCCACATTTCTTGATTCCAGTACAAAGTTTGGTTGAGAGACTATGCCCCATAGGCTATTTCTACTGCATTACCTCAGAATATCAGACCAAAAACAAAAACCCTCTCCGAAAAAATGAGGCTGATCTAATGTGACTTTTTTTTCATTAAGTCATCTTCATTTCCAGGGATCATGCCTGTATCTTTTATTTTTTCAACATATAATAAACATTTATTGAGCCTCTTCTATAAAAACTCTATGCAAATGCTAAAGATTCAAAGATGGGTACAATTCAGTACATTACCTAGAAGAGTTGGCCATTTAATTGTAATAAATGAAAGCCATTTTCTTTCTTTTTCACTGAAAGTAATCAAAGTCATGTGGTAGGTACCGCGGCCTTTTCACTCGGAAGCCATTCTTGCCCCCCGTCCTCTCTCATCTTCCTAGACTCCAGAAATACAAAGGACAACACACTCTCTTTCCCAAACTTCCCATCATGAAGTGGGACTATGTGACCTGGTTCTGACCAATGAGCTCTGAGGCAAAATAACCAGATGGGGCTCTGGGAAGGCATTTTATTAGCTCAGAAAAGTAATATGCCCCTTTAGTCCTTTGCCCTTCTTCCTTCTTCAATTCAATGCCTAGAGGTATAATAGCCATCTTGCATCCATGAAGACAAAAACCATTTACTCAGGATGAGGAGTCAGATGTAATGGGCCTCGGTCCCGGATGACTTCCCTGAGCTGTTGCCAGCCCAGGACAGCTGGCCTACTACTAGACTTGTTATTGCAAGAGAAAATTATACTCCTCTGTTTTTAAGCCAGTGTTGATTTGGATTCATTTTTTTATTCACTGGCACTCCAACGCATTCTTAAATTTTAGTTGGGACAAGTGAATTCAGAAAATGTTTAATATATTAACTGAAATAATCATAATGACCTAAATCAAATGGGGTATTCAGGCTATCTCCCCCCACCAAATTGAAATTTCATAAAGAATTCCCAAAGCTAACGATGAAATTAACAATATTACTCATTAACCAAATTCTCCCACTTCTGGAAAAGCATCTTAAGTAAAAATCCCAAGTAAGAGCATTCTAAGTACAGGAACATATTTATCATAGAATTGCTTGTAATAATAAGGAAGTGATTTAAGACATCAAAAATAGGAAAATCAGTAAATTTGTCAAAGTCCACTGAAGGAATATTATGCAGATGAATAGTTATTTTATAATATTGCGCAGAATAATACTTATGGATCCATGTAAATGTTATGCAAATCGCTGAGGATGTGCTACATGACAACAATAGTATAGAGTGGCACCGTCATTGGTACTGTGTCAAACATGGGTATAGGAGACAGAGAAGGGAGCACACTCATCCTTCCCCACAGTGACGCCTCCTCAGCTCCACTTCTTTGAAAGCCAAGCTGAGCCACACTCAAGCTGAGCAGTCTGTGGTGGGCATGACCAACCTGTCCCACAAATCCATCAGACCCAATGATATGGTCGACAGGTCGGGCCTGCTGACGATGCTGAAGGGGACTTTCCCCGACTTCCTCAAGGTCTGTGACCAAAAGGGCAAAGATTACTTGCCCCATGTCTTTGAGAAAAAGGACAAGAAGGAAGATAAGAAGATTCAGTTTTCCAAATTTCAGATAACCAGGGACCACCGCAATCAGAGCCATGGAGAA
>VMDR010011540.1:0-28275 GCA_007922815.1 Macrotus californicus | reverse complement strand
TCATAAGCTATCATTTTGAGACATTAGATTTTCTACAACTTTATTGGATTAAAAACACATTTATCAATCATGTTAGGTCTTTAAGTGAATTTTAAGACTTTAAGACATTCCATTTTACATTATATTTATTACTAAAAGGTCATTACTTTTAAAATTCAGAGTTCCCTATATTCTAATGAACCATCTTGTCTAAATCACAATTAATTATGAATATAAATCTGTATATAAAGAGACCTTATGTAAAAGAAGCCCCCATTAAAAAAAAATAATGCCAGTTATTGCATTTGTAAAATTTTGCTGTCTCAGTTACCAAATGCCTAAGAACCCATAGTGTTTAAACAGCAATGGTTTTATGCCCAGGGTTCCGAGGCTCAGGATTCAGGCAGAGTTCTGCAGAGACTCTGCTTTGCCATGTGTCCTCTGGGGTTACTTATGCGAGGGGCCCTGCTGGGAGCTGGGCTGGGTGGGAAGGCCGAAGGTGGCCTCCCACATCTGGGGTCTTGGTACCTGTTCCCATCTTTAAGTTATTATCCTTCAGGGCCTCCCTCCCAGCCAGTTAATCTGGATTTTTTCACCTGGAGGCGGGGTTCCAAAAGATCAAGAATGGATGCTGGAAAGTCTCTGAAGACCAAGGCCCTCGAGCTGGCACCATGTCAGCTCTTCTTCCACTTGCTGTTGGTCACATCAAGCCACGAGACTAGCCTGCAACCCAGGAGGCTGAAAATACAGGCTCCATCTCCCGAAGGGAGGAATGGCAACATGTACTGCAGAAGGACTAGGACCTAGAACGGAGTGATTCGCTGGAGGCTGCCGTTAGAGGATAATGATGTACCCCCACCTACACCAAAACCAAAATCTAGTTTCTTAAAGATCAGCCAAGCAGTGTAGGCCATTGGACCAACGGTGCGTGCTGTACAGCGAAAATGTTATGTAAGGTGAAGAGAGCATGTCTTCCGAATACACACATGTATCTAGATCTATCTTATTAACTATTGTACTAACCCTCAACTCCGGTGGCCATAATGTTATGCCTGACCATGACAAAATTAATTGGTCTGTAGCATCCTTGATAACACCTCCCACCTGTCACACCTGGAAGTTCAGTGGAAGGCGTGCACTGGTTAATGTTGCTGGCTGTGTGTGTTTGAATAGGAGGGAGGCTGGTCCTTCCTGTGGAGACAGGGAAACAAGAGTAATTGGTCTAAGGAGATGCTCTATGTGCAGGGGTTACTCCAAGCTCTGAGTGCTATGCCGGAGATCCGGGAAGTTCGGAGTTTATTAGTGTCAGAGCACCGAGTCATCTGCATTTGCATTTGTTTCTTTGCCCTGCTTGAATGTCCCTTCAGATTCACACAGAGAATCCTTTCTCTGGTACAGAGGAAATGCTATGTAATACTGATACATGTGCAGTACCCAAGTGTCTAGACCCAGGTCAGGACACTGTCATTTAAAGTTACTTACTTAAAGAAGTGGTCCATGCTCTCAGTTATCAGTTAACCCGCCCACTGCTACCAGTTAACTGCGTTGTTTTCACAGAGATGGCTTCCTTCTTTGACTGCAACCATGCCCGAAGCCATCGCTTTTATATGGAAAGCATTCTCAGCCCTGACGCATTTATCGCTTATCCTTGTAGATCCTACGAGTCTTTTAAAGCCGTAAGTAAAGCATTTTGCAGTGGAATTTAATTAGCAAGTCGTTTTTTGCGGCATGATCAGCCAACTAAAAATTAGGGCTCTGAGTTGGTGGTTAAAAAAAAAGAAAGGGCATCCGCCACTTTGGGAAATAGTAAATTCTGTACTGAGTACTGAGCAGCAGCTGAGGATGCTGAAAGGCCTAAATAAGTAAAGCAACTGTTTGTATTCTGGTTGTTTCAGCTCTTTTGAACATTATATCCAATTTTTCTTTTTTTGGCCATTTGTTATGCAGTAATTAGATGCTATTGTGTAACTGAAATAAGCCCAGGGGGAAAATTTTTCTATGTATATATTTTAAATGTCATCTTCGAAAATGCCCCAAGAAAGCTGAACCAATCAATAGCTACAGCCAAACATGGTACTATTCACTTGGAACATTAAAATTATTTTATGAAAATTTAATTATTTATACAGAGCAGCACTAAGGCATAGACAGCTCACAGGAGTTCCGTACAGATCAATATGTGACAAAATACCAAATTTGATTTTCCTTGAGTCACAAAGCCCGCAGTGCCAGATCTGAGCTGAGCATATTTTTCATTTGGTTATCACTATGAAAACGAGAAAGAAAATCTATTTTGTAGTGGGAAGTGGAAAGATTTTCCCTCTTGTGTTCAGAGATCACTCTTCAGTCAGGGTCGAAAAACATCGAAGGGGCTCCCTCTGAAGTTTATGGTGGGTAATAGCGCTTTGTGAACCGGTGTGGGCTTGGGACAGGAATAAGCGTTTCTCTCCTGTTCCAGAGAAAGGTGAGTGGAGGCCCTCAGGCCGTTTTCTTTGTTTCCTGAGCCAGTTTTTCTTATGCTGAAGGTGCCCTGGTGAACTTCTATTCTCAGAAAGCTTGACAGCCAAACAGTGACTGCCCCCCCCCACCCCATAACGTCCTTTTCCCCCACCTACCCCTGCTACTGGCCCACATGCTGCTCTGAGTAGCTAAGAGGTCCTGGCATTTACCATACAGGTGGGAGCAGACCTCGGGCTCACAGTATATTCAGAGATAATGGGGGTTCATCCTGCAGATCGGAGAAGCTTAGTCTCCTGTTCCACATGATGCAGGTTATGGTTATGCTTTTAGAGAACAGCGTCAATTTCCTTGGCATGTTTTATGGTATTTTTACCCAAAGAGTCATAAAAATAAAACAGAACAAAATAAAATAATAAAATAAAATTAAGAGGGGTTCCAGCATCAGGCTGCTCTGGTCCTTACTCTTGTTTCATCATTTAGCAGATGTGCAACATTGGACAAACTGGTTAACTTCTCTGCACTTCGGTTTCTACATCTGTAAAAAAGAAAAAAGGTCGGGGTGCGGGGGGAGAGGGGAGCTAAAAGCGTTAGAATAATAAGGGACTTTGTGAGGATTAGTTGAGTTAAAGGCACAGAAAGTGCTTAAAACAGTGCCTGGCACATGGTGAGTGCTCAGGAAATGCGAGTCATTGTGTTCCTTGTTAGAATTTTCCCTTGTTAAAAATGAAGGGTTAAATGGGATGTTTTACTATAGTTCTAGCCCAAATATACAGATAAATCTAAAATTGTTAATACCCAAAGAGTACCACCCAAGATTTTTTAAAGTTAACATCTTATTAGTTGTGCTTTAGATTTTAAAACATACAAATAAAATGAAAGAATTTAAGTACCTTACATTTCCTCACTACCTCCCCAAAAGCAGCATTCGACATGAATCATATATAGCAAATAAATAGCATCACACTATAAGTGTCCTTCTGGATTTGCTTTTTTTTGTTAAATGTTATAAATTTGAAATCTACATTGATGTAGATGATCTATATATTTCTTTTCCAGGAATCAGCCACAATTTATTTATTCATTCTCCCATTAATATGCATTTGGATGGTTTTCAGTTGTTTGTTGTTAAAAGCAATATGACAATAAACAGCTCCGCGTGTCTCCTTATGCACTTGGCTGGAAGTTACTTGGTGTGACGCACACCGATAACAAAAGTGAAGGTGACAAAGCGTGTGCGTTTCCATCCTTATTAGACGTTACCAAGTCACTGTCTGCAATTTCCGTGAATTTATATTTCTCATCAGAAGCAAATGAGAGTCTCCCACTCAATGTCTTCACTGGTACTTGCGTTTGCCACTTGTTTGAATTTTTGCAAATCTGCTGAGTGTGAAAGTGCATGTTATTTTAATTAGCACATCCCTGACAGCCAGCAAGATTGAACATCTTTTTACATAGTATTGACTCTCTGAGTTTCCTCTTCTGTGTGAGTTGTCTAGTCTCCTTGTTTATCCATTTCTCTAAAAGGCCATTTTTCTTTTGCCATCAGTTTTTGTCTTGTTTTGTTTTGTTTTGAAAACAAGCAGCATAGCCTGTTGGGTGACTTAGTCATTTTTAAGTGCGTAGACTTTCTTTGAATTCCAAAGATTTATCATTGTTTAATAAGTTTTATTATTGTTTATTATAAGTTTATGGAAAGACATTTCTAATTATACTTCTGATTACATCCTGTTTTCTGTCACCAGGGAACTTGCTTCCATTGTCCCAAAGAAGGTTGCCCAACCATGGGTCATTTTGCCGATAGATTTCACCTCAAAAACAGGAAGCCTAATAGAGCCTATTATTTTTTAAACACTGGGCCTCTTTCCCCATTTGCCCGTAAGTATTATAACTAAGTTTTATTGTAATGCTCTAGGGTACTTATCTTTTAAATTTTGCCAGTTTTTACTGAGGGTCTACTCAGTAAGTGGGCAGTGGGCCAGACTGTGAGGAATGCAGAGAGGAGCAACTGGGGAAGTTTAGGCTCATGGAGGAGAGGAAGCTAAAAAGAGTTTCGCTTCAGTAAAGCTTGGGGTAGGAGACAAAGGGGGTACTTCCGCCACCAGGCCAGGGGCGCCTCCTGAGAGAAAGTGATTTCTGAACTGACTCCTGAAACTACAGGCAGGAGAAGGAATGGGGAATATTGTTGGCAGAAGGAATTGCCTGGAGGCCCGAGAGAGCCGAGACCAGGAGAGTAACATGAAATGTGGCCGAAGAGATGAATGGGTCAAATAACGATATTGTGTACCAGGAGTCTGGGCTTCCCCTGGGCTCATGGAAAACCACTGAAGGGTATTGCGATTATCAGGTTGTTTTTGAGAAAAACTGCACTAGTTAATCGCTGCATGGAATAGTCAGAGACAAGTGAGGCAGAGCGCCCGTTAGAGCAGTGTTACCTCCGGGCTATGTGAAGTGATGCAGTGTTGACTAACTTTATTGTGGTCACCATTTCACCATATCCATAGTATATCACATCATCATGTTCTACACTTTAAAATTCCCCACTTTTACATGTAAATCTTATCTCACTGAAGCTAGGAGAAAAAAGAAAAAGAACAGTTGTTGCAACAATCCGGACAGAAAGGTAGAGAGACGTGGAGAGAACACAGAGGTCGCTGAGGGGTGGCAGCAAAAAGGAACTTGGTGGGTGGATCTGAGGGATGCAGGAGAGGGAGAAGCCAAGGTGGTTCTGGCTGGGTGGATGATGGGCCAATTTCTGAACTTGGTAATGCAAGAAAAGAGGCTGCTTTGCAGGAAGTTGATGGGCTCAGTTTCTGACATGCTAGGTTTGAGATGCCTCTAGAACTTGGAGATGCGGGTCACAGCCTCTGGAGATGGATGTGGTCCACAGATGGAGACTGGACAGTCACCCACATTTAGGCAGTAACCAGGGCTGTGAAAGTCAATGGTGTAATCACCCAAGAAAAGTGTCTCCAGCTGAGAAGAAAGAGAGCAGGGAGAGAGGCCCCCACAAAGGAGACGGAGGGGGCAGAGAGGGAGTAGCAGAGTCAGTGTGGGGTAGTAGTTAAAGGAACCAAGAAAAGAAAGACGAGGAGGAAGGGAAGCAGTCCCTGCACCCAGTGTGCTGAATGGTCCAAGGAGACAGGGGCCCAAAGGGGCTCGCGGGATGAAGCACGCATTTCACCATTGGTGAACTTGGGGACAGAGGTGTCATGGGAGAAGGGACAGAGGGATGGGGGGAGGAAGGAAAGAGAACTCTTCAGCAATGATTTACTCATGAATTGAAAGTTCTCTCTAGTAGGATTTTTTCCTTTCTCTTGCTTTTCAAACAACTCTATGAAGAATCCCTTTTTTTCCAATGTGTTATGAAGCATGCAACAATTACAGAATTCGGAATGAAAAATCTGTTTAGCTCTACAATTTTTAAAATGTTACGCCTGACCATTTGCAAGGGATTTATCCTGTTGGCAGGTTTGTGCCGACCCAGACGTGTACCAACTGGGCATACCTAGCACATGCCCCTGCAGGAGAGGAAACAACAATTCGTTTTGCCTCTAAAGTAATTGCAACAGCACAGAGCTTCTTGCCCAGTGGGTTTTCTAGATTTTTTCTGGATCTGTGGTCAAACTCTGGCCTATAAAAAACCTGGCCGTGGAAAAAAACACATGCTGCAGAGTACAAATGAAATGGACAGAAGACACGCAACTTCCATTTTAAAAAGTCCTAAAATGCCTGGAAAAATGTAGGATTTTCTTTGTCAAATATCATGGAACCATTGACTTGTGGAAAATGGGAATGTGAACATTTATATGTATTTTTAAACGTAGTTTTTCACCAAATTCACTCAAACTATCAAAAATTGAATTTTTTTTTCACGAATGTGAATGGCCTTGTTCCACTTGAACGCTGAAAGTTGCCAAGCTGCCTTTGTTAAAATGCTCAGGCTGCTGTGCTTTTCACACATTTTTAACCCTCTATTTTTCTTTTAAGGTTGGAGGCACAAATTGTCTGTCAGACTCAGCGGAAACAATGCCACTCAAGGGAGCGTATTTCTCCGTGTAAGAGGAGCGACTGGGAAGACCGAGGAGTTTGAGGTGGCCAGGTGGGTGAGCACCAGGCGCCGGCAGGCCACGCGGCGAGGGCACCGGGTCTGATGGGCTCAGCGAGCAGCTCGGCCCCGTTTCTTCCTGTAAAACCACAGTCTATCTATCACGTCCTATCTGACTTGCCCTTTTGCTTCGTGATTCCCAGATATAAAATAGAAATCATAGTACATATTATCTCTACAGTTCAAGCTACAAACAGAAAATGTTAGGAAATGGTAACATGAAAATACAGATCTAGATAATAAAGCAAGAAGGAAAAAGATGATAGGCAAGAAAATCAGATATATCGTTATCCTGTTATTTGCTCCTTTTAATATTATAAAATTCGGCATATATTTTTATCTGTGCAGGTTTCAAACGACTTATCAAATAAGACATTTATAGCAATTGCCAAATTTCTAATAAGCTACCTTTACCCACAGATATAGGACATGTGTTGGAACAGCCAAAGGTACAACCCTCTCAGGAGGGACAGTCACCTGTGTATGTAGGGCTACAGTCCCCATTTATCTTGAGTTTCCTTTCATCTTTTCTTTGATCAGCCTTTAGGACTTTGTATTACATATTTCACTTTCATTGTTTAATTCTGTAATTCATCTTAGAATTAACATTACACACTAATTAGATGTTACCCTTTGCAAACTGATGAATGGATTCAATGTTTTGCCTCTTTGATTTTCATCACTTTCAAATATTGGGTAGAGGTTTTGTGGTTATTTTCTCATGTGAAAGATGTATCAGATTAATCATCCTGGCAGAGTCAGCACATTATCCTGCCTTGGGGCAGCTGCCTGCAATTTCGGGTTCAGCCAGTGTCGTCTAGGTCCTAGTTAATGACCAGGCTCAGCACTCCGGTCTGGCCACGTCTGCTGCACGTGTCTGCATTCCCCTTCAGCTCACCCGGGTTTCCCTGACTGCACCGCCCAGCACTGAATAGATCCCCGCCCTTTCTCTGCTGCCCGTCTTCACCTGTGCTGTTCCTTTGTTCCAAATACCCTTCCCTGGCTTAGCATCTCATTTCTACCTGTACTTCATGTCTCTGGGAGCCCCCAACACAATCGTGTGCCTGTGACTCCGAGGCCCATGACACACTGCCCAAGGCTGTGTGGCTGGTGCCCTGCACAAAGGACCTGGTCTGGACCAGGTAGGGCCGAATATGCAGTTCCTGCCCCTCTTAGGGCTTGCCAGAATGCTTTGGCATTTCTGTACTTCTGATGTGTGAAGAAGCTGTTTGTAGTGTTGCCAGGTCGTCACCCAATCCTGTTTTAAGAGTTATCAAGCATTTTTGTTTCAAAAAGCACTAGATGTTTCATCTTAAAATGAAGTCAGCTAAATAAACTGGTAAGCTAGCCTATGTCTAGTCTTGAGTTTGAAACATTTAGATGCCTACGTGTGCCAGGAATTGTTCTAATTGCTGGGGATATAGACATGGCCCTACTCTCGTGGAGCTTATGTTTCAGTTAAAGGAGACAGACAATACATTGTCAAAGGAATAGGAAAACAGCAGGGATAGGAAAGCTCTAACATCGGCTTGGATAAAATGTGCCACAAGCTGCAGATAATCCTCTTCTCTCTGCTCTAGCGCCATGCCCGCCAAAGCATCTTTTGATTCTCAATCCTTTTGATAAAGATAAAGAAGGTACCAGGGAAGGTCTAGGAGAACATTCTGGTTAATAAAAGGTAGTATTTGTCCATTACTAACTAATAAACAGTGTTGTAGTTATGAATCAATTTTGTGTGAATTCATCCATTATTGATGGTATCATCAGTTCCTGGTATCAATAAAATCTGGTTTTTGATACTACAAAGCTAAGACCCAATCGATCATTATGGAGAACTCTTCAAGATAGTGTCTCTCTAGGCCTCCCCCAAAATCAACTAGGCAGGCTTCGCATTTACCTCTCTCTTCTCTCGAGCTTCGGAACCATGCTGTTCCGAGAATGCTGACCAGCATGAATATAAAGAATAAATCTCCTATGAGAAAATGCCAGCGAATGCAACTTTCTCGCCCACGGTACACACGCAGGTGCCTTTCCCTTCAGCTTGGTGACGACCCAGTACGAGATTATGAGTCTTCCTTTCTGTTTACAGCGGAACACTTCAGCCAGGCATGACTTACACAAAATTAATCGACGCAGATGTTAATGTTGGCAACATTACAGGCATTGAGTTCCTTTGGAAGGAACATTCATTTGGACGTTCTCGGAATAAGTTGGGAGCAGAAATGGTGGTAGATATATCTGGAAAATATGGATATGAGTAAGTATTACTTTTCTCTTTGCATTTTCAATTTTGGATGTGGTATTTGAAGCCCACATATAATTTGAAATTTGCAACTAGCATAAAAATTTGTACATCGTGAAATTTTGCAATTAAAGAAAATAAACATCATCTAATCAACACTATATTTGCAAAAGTGTTTACAAGATAGTAATTACTGGTTACTGAAAGGATCTACCAACGTCTCTCCCTCCTCCCTGGGATCGTATTAATTAATTTGTTTCCCCTTTACATTTTTCAGATCTACCTTCTGCGGCCAGGACACCAAGGGACCTACGATCGCTCAGATCCTGAAACCGTGCTAATCCCAGATACAGTCTCGATGGAGTTATTTAATGGGAACATGACAGCCTCCTTTTAGATGGTCATCAGACTCAACTTGGCCTTTGTAAATGAGATAGAATGGTACAGTTGTTTTTTTCTGTATAGAATATTTTTCTCAGCGATAAACTTTTATATGTGCCTTAAAAATAGCCTGGACCCTAGGACAAAGGATGGGACTGTGGCCCACTGGGACCTGGAAATCAGGGACAAAACGGAGCGGTGCCAGAAGTTCCTAGAATGAGAGGGGACGATGCCATAGTGTTGTGAACCCCCTGGGCAAAAGGAGGCCTCCCTGGCTGAGTGAAGCAGGTTTTAAGTATTTCTAGGTAGAATAATCATTGTTCTAAAATGATTTAAAGAATATTTATTATGTTTTTAAACCTTGCTATGACAAATTATGACTAGAGTTCATGATACATAGATTATAACCCTGTGGGTTGATAATGTTTACCTATGAATAATGAAAATTAATGGGAGTATATTAGTATTTCCAAGGTTTTCCTTGGTTGTCAGGGTATATGTGGAACAAGACAGGTTTTGGAGTTTATCTTCAGTGTGTCCCTCAGTTGGCAATGGGCCTGAGGATCATCAGCCCCTTCTCGAACCCTCCTGAGGCAGAAGTACCCATATCCCTGGGCCTTGGAGGCCGTGATACAAATTATTTAGCCTGAAGGCAGCATTCATTTGTAAAGCACTTGCCTAACCCTTTGTGTTTGCAATAACAATGTTGTTATATTTAAATGTGTCAACTGCGTTTTTTCCTTTCATTTTGCTTCCGTTTCTTCTAGTTCAGTTGTCCTTATCCAACAAAATAGAATGACAGGCATAGAAACAGGGGACAGATTGAAAGTGACCAGAAAGGAAGAGGGAGGGGATAATGGTAGAAAGAAGGGGAAGGGACAAAGAACATGTAAGAATGACCCACAGACAGGGACAACAGTGTGGGAATGGACTGTGGGAGTGTGTAGTGGGATGGTCAGAGGAGGGCAAAGGGGGAAAATGGGGACAACTGTAATAGAATAACAATAAAAATGACTTAAAAATGACAATGAAAGGTGGTTCTTTTATTACTCTGCCTTCTCTTACCAGGCTCAGTGCTTGGCTCACAGCACTGCGCTGTAAATATTGTTGACAAGAAGTGCTGACAGGTACTCTGCGGATGGTTTCTTGACTCTCCTTGGTGCCTCGCTGCCAACTGAACGTGGTGAAGAGACCCGGGTGGACATCAACTTGAGCTGTGGCAGAAAGCAGAGAGAAAAGTGGGTGGCTTTTTACCACTGGGCAAGACGGAGATAGAAGACTGATTGGTGGAAGGAGGAAAGGAGATGGGACTCATTTGGCGTGACCTGGCCGAGTGTCCCTCCCCGATGGGCACAGCAGCCCCGAGGCCTAGGCCAGCCAGGACCAGGAGGCCATGAGCACCCCCACTGGGACGGTCTGAGCCCTGCTCTGTGGCAGCCCTGCACCCATAGCAAGCTGGCTACGGAGCTGATTCCAATGGGGATGGGGCGAACCTTACTGTGAGAGCAGCTGACCTGGGCCTGCACCACTCTCTGCTGGCCCAGTCGGAAGAGCTTTGGGGAAGGGCTCACCACCAGGAGGAAGAGTTACGAGTCAGGACGTGGCATTAGGCTCTGTGAGCCCCGGCCAGCCTCCCTGCCCAGGAGGCCTCTTGGCCAACTCTTTCTAAGCTTGAAAAGATAACTGGGAGTTAGTTTCTGGGAACCCTATTCTAATAAAATATGGACTTTCTGGCCCATAGTTCTTAATATTCCTCCCCTTCTTTGAATTATAAGAATATTGTGAGGATGACAGATCACAGTGCATGGGCTATCTGGGCAAAGGGACTCTGAAAGCTCAAGGAGAGAACATCATTATCTGTGCGCACTGGGGCCTAGGACAGCTCTGGGACAGTACTTCACTTCCTCTCTGAGTGCCCTGTGCTATTGTAGCTCGGAATCTGGGGCCTGCCAATGTCCGGGAGAGGTCTGACAGGAAGTCCTTCTGCTTCTTGAATGAATGGCCATTAATGCTGAAAAGTGACTTCCAATCCAATTAGCCCTTCCTCTACTCCCCATTGCCATTGATTGTCCCTCGTACCTTGTCGTTGTATCACCCATGAACGCCCACCTCCAAATTTGCTAAGTGAACAGCCCCCTCTCCGACCAGAACAGCCTCCCTTTAGGCTCATGAAGTGACATTCTCAGACCTCTTTCTGATTTCTGATCACTTACCCTTCTATGTTCTTGAAATCCACGGACCCATTTCCTTTTATACCCAGCTTAGGTTGCATGATTCTTTAGTTCGGTGATAATGCCTACCAATGCCCTAACCTCCCTAGCTTTTTCTTCATCCTGTCAGCAAAACCTCCAACTGAGTGCACCCAGTGTTTCTCTTCCTCTCTGACCCAGCACCCCAACAGTTGAGTACTGTTGGGACAGTCACATCACAGGGAGGACATACATGACTGTAAATCAATCAACAAACACTGTCCTGAAACTCCACCTGTTTTCTTAGTTTTTTAACTTTGGTTTTTATACACTTCCTATCCCGAATCTCCCTACTTTGTACAGAAGACAGAGGTCATCAAGAGAGCAAATCTCTCCTCTTTTTGACCCAAACATACCAAGTACCTGCATCTGCATCTACGCTGTCTTTTTCCCTTCTGCTGGGACAGCTTCCCATTCTCCCCTCCAAGGCCAGTGCCTGCCTGTCCTTTGGCTCTTACCCTTTCCTCCTTTTTTGGGACCCTTACCCTATTGGCTCCATTTTCTTTCTTTTGTATGTTCAACCTCTCATTGCATCCAGTTTTAAAAAGCCTAAGTCTCTTCTTTTGGGAGAAAAGTCATTGTCAGCCCTAACTTCCCCTCTGCTTCGGTCTGCCCTCAGAACCACTCTCACCGAGATTTCCTGTGACCGTCAATCACTAAGCAGAATGGGAGATTTTTATGCACTCCTTCCATCCCTCAGCAGAATTCAACACTGTCAAGTCCCTCCTGCTCTTTCTTTTCAAAATTAAGATATTTTTTCTTTTTACTTTTTATTGTAGAATTTTTTAAATATTCTCAGCAGCAAGGAATACCTGTCAGAGGGTTTAACAGTGTTCATATTTTGCCAGTTCTGTTTGATATGTTCTGAGTGCCTGTAAAAACACACACTCCTGTTTTGTTTGGTTCGTTTGTTTTTGCTGGAGTATTTTGAAGCAAATCCTAGACATAATACTATTTCTCTGGTTTACGTACTTCAGTGTGGAATTCTAAATCACAAATTTGTTTTAACATAACAAAATATCCATTTATAAAAATGAACAATAATCATGTTTAAATGAATTCAAGGTTAACTTAAAAAATTAACAACGATTTCTTAATATCATCTTCTAGTCAGATTGTATTTAAATTTCCTTCGGCAGTTGAGTGTGTGTAACTTGGGACCCATGCAAGATCCGCACGTTGCCTCTGATGGCCTTGTTCCTAAGACTCTTTTCATTTATAACAGCTCCCCCCTCCCTTGTTCCACACCATATTGTTGGACAAACTAGGCCGTGTGCCCTGTGACATTTCTCCCACTGAACTGTGGGATTCCCTCGCAGCACTTAGTGCTCTTCTCTACCCCGTATGTTTCTTGTGAACTAGCACATAGGTGGACAGATTGAGGAGCTTCGGGGTCCTCTCAGATAGGCAGTGCACCATGCCTGTCTCCCCGCTGGCCTGCGGGATGGGCAATTTCCGCACCTGCCTTACAGCTCTCGAGTTAACGGCTCACCTTTTGTTTTTTAATGCCGAGGATCATGTTTGTAGTAACACTTTATAAATCTGAAAGGGCTGTACCAATTACAGCTGTAGATAAAATAGAATATTGGATGGTTTGGCATCTAGTTGTTAAATGGCAGGGGGAGAGGAGAAATGGGCCCGGATGAAGGTTTACTAGGGTTTACGCTCTGGAGGGCCTGGAGGAAGGGGCACGTGGCTGTTAAAGATCCAGTTATGGAAGAGGCGCCGGAGAAGGCAGGTAATCGGTGCTCCCATTGAAGCTCAGACGAGTCCAGATACCTGGCTGAACTGTGTGCCTGCTTCCCCAGGCTCCTCAGCTCAGAGTGCACAGTGGAAAGGGCCCTTTTTAGTAGAGTCCTCAGGCTCTGTTCACTCTGCCATCTCCAGAACAAGCCTCAGGAACAGCAGCATCATTTATGCCAAGTTGTGGTTTCCCAGCCTCTTAAAACCTGTGCTCCTGTTAGATAAACACCAAAGTCTCCTGCCCCTCCTGGGGTTTTCCTACCCCACTTGGGAAAATCAATCTTTTTAAAGTACCCTCTGGCCAGAAAGATTTTGTAAATCTTTACTTTCTGTAGATTGTTCTAATAAAAATGATAGGTGTGTTTTGTTATTTTTCTGCCAAATACATACTGATACTGTAATACCAGATGGGTTTTTAAAAAAATTTCACGCATGCTTCTCGAGGAGTTGTGCTCTAAGTGATTTATGGCTTATACTCAGAAGAGTGGAGTCTCCCTATTAGCTTTTATTCCAATATGAGAGGTAAATGTTTCACTTTTTATATAGTCTTTTTTCTACGTTTGAGTTTTGCAAACATTTAGCCTTTACATAGTCATATATTTTTCTTTTATTTTCATAGGTTTTCATTCATTCATTCAACAATTATTTACTGAGTTTTCCTTATGTATCAGGCATTGTGCTAAATCATGAAGTTATAAAAAAAACTAGATATCAAGGGGTGGTCCCTGCTCTTGAGGCATGCAGGGCACTGAAGAGGACACGGGAAAGGAAATCACTGATCACAGTGCATCGTGGCATCTGTACACTGTGTTGTGTTCACCACCCAAAGTCGCCTTCCTTCACCATTTACCCCCCTTTACCCTCTTCTCCCTGCCTCCCACCCTCCCTTCCCTCTGGTAATCACAGTGCTGCTGTCTGTGTCTATGCAGTTTTGCTTCTGTTTTTTGTTTCCTTAATCCCTTCACCTTTTTCTATGCAGCCCCCCAACCCCACTCCCCGCTTACACCTGCCAGTCTGAGACAGGGACGTGAGCAGCGGAGAAAAGAACCAGTTGCCTCAACTGCCACTCTCCGACCCTTCATCCTCTGCTTGTCGGTCTCCTGTGGAAGCAATAACGGCAGAGAGAGAAACCGGTAGGTTTTCATTCCTGAACTCTGTGGTTACCGCATCTAGTGCTGTAAGTGGTCCCATTTTGGAATTCAGTGTTCCTTATTTTCCAGTAGCTCTGGTCCTGGAGGAATAGCGGTGGCATAGCCCTTGTCCGTACGCATGAACGTTTGCCCATCAAGGATCTACTGACCTCAGCTGTGGCCAGAGGGCAATAATTTTCTTGAGGGTCCCGGGAAGAGGGGGAAAGGCCATGCCCACTAGATTGAGGATGCCAACCACAGCCCGACTCGTTCACTCATCTTGGGCTGTCTCTGACACTGTCCAGTGGTCCTAACTGCGCCGACAGAACAGTGCCCGTCAATCAGGAAGACACATGTAGTTATTGAACTTGAACCCATCATTTAGGCGTAACCCCAGCAAATGTAACACTCATGGCAACTTAGGCTAGGGAAGTGGGAGCGCACGGTGGAGGACAAGAAGGCCAGTTAAAAGGGAAGGAAGCACCACTATTTCCTGACTCGGTTTAGAGAACAGGTGGGCAGTGGGGGAAGCCTCCAGACGCCATTCATTTCTGTGAGACAACGCTCTCAGCCTCTTTGTTCCAATAAGAACTCTATCCAAATCATAATACCACATGCAAGTGTAAGGGAACGGAAGTGTTAGCTTGGCTTAAACATGAAAAGGTATGCATATTTATGGCTCTGGAGAGCTGAAAAGAATCCCAACTTTATTCCCACAAGAAAACGTGTCCAAGTCAGCCCATGAGACTTAGACCTTTATAGGATGGGAGGCCCCTCCGCTGGCTCTAACATCACTCCAACAACACCCAGGTGCTTGACAAGCACTTTGCCGTGTACCAGGCCCCTTGGTTTTTCCCTGAAGCTGCGGGGAGCAATATTTTCTCTGACTTATTTGCAGAGGTTTCTTTTACCAGCACTTACAAAGGCCCATGGACTTTCTTTTTTCTTTTCTTGTTATTTTTTAATCATTTTAGGTTTTTTTAGTTTCTATTGAATTGATTAGGATATTGGCTAATAAAATTATATAGGTTGCAGATGTACAATTCTATACATGTCATCTGTATATTACATTGTGTTCACCACCCAAAGTCTCCTTCCATCATCATTTACCTCCACTCTACCCTCTTCTCCCTGTTCCCACCCTCCTTTCCCTCTGGTAATCCCCATACTGTTTTCTGTGTCTATGAGTCTGTTTCTATTTTGTATGTTTGTTTATGTTGTTCATTAGATTCCACATGTGAGTGAAATCACTGGATGACTTCACTTGGCATAATACTCTACGGTGGTTTTCAAGGCCAGAAACTAACTCCATTGGTTATTGCAAAGAGCAGGAGATGGGCCTGCAGAGTCTAAGCGCATGACTTGGAAAAAGAAAAAGGCAGGAAACAAGTGGAGAATGGGGCACATGCTGTTTTGTACCCACAATACAGAGACATTTTCTGAACTCTCAGAAGCAGAAGTTTCTTTTTTAATTGCTACAATATTTTAAACTTCAGGTAGTGAAAGAGCAGAGAATTGTGAATCAGAGGATGTGAAGTCTGGTCGCGATTCCAGGATGAACTCATGAAATGAACTCAGGCAAATAACCTTTCCCCTTTGCGCTTCAGTGTGTCCGCCCTGAAAACGAAGGAACATTTCTGACTTCTGGGATTGCTTTCCCATGCACAAATCCTTTGGCTAATCAGGTGAGGATATGAATACATGAATGAACAGATAGATGTGTGACTCAATCAATACAAACTAAAATTTGAATTTTCTCATGTGCTCATAATTCTGCCCAACTGTATAAAGCTCTAATTAGGTATTTATGTTTTAATGATGCACACCGATTATACCTAATCAACTTATGTTTCCTAAAGTTTGATTTGTCTTTGTGGAGAGTCTGCTTACTTGAAACAGAGTTTATTATATTATTCACTAAATATTGTGTTATTTTCCGCATGAGCCCTTGGTAAACCTACTTTTGCCCCACACTGTATTTAGGCGCCCTCTAGTGGAAGAATGAGCATATTGTGTTGTTCTTTGACAAGAATCAACAAACCACTATACAACATCATATACATTTTTAATGAGTCGAACCTCTGTGCTATGTGAAATGAAATTTTTAATTCTCAAGATCTCAACATCTCATTCTGGCTAACACTCTCACTGGGAACCAATCTTGAAATTTAATAATAGCAACATGTGTAAAGGCGGAATATCATTTTTTTGAAAACCTCTTCTGAATGTTGATTGTTGCTCTCATAATAGAGTGCACGCCGGGCTAAATAAAACACAAACGGCATGCCACTGTGTTTGCTGATGCCTGAATTCCAATCAGTTAGAAAGAGAACCCCAGGGGTCCTGGACTACTTGCTGATTCACTGCGTACGTTCCCCAGCACCTGTTTCGGGGGACAAAGGACTGGACCTGTGGAACCGGGAAGGTGAGCACCAACTATCCTGAAGACACTGGCCTCACAGAATACCGAGGGCAGGGGAGCAGGAAGACACACATTTGGCTGTTTCGATGTCACTGCTGCTGGTGTGTGATCAATGAAGGTATTTCCATGCAGAGGTGGAACTTTCCGCTTGGCCGATCACCCACCATGAGCATGTGAGGAAACATTCAAGCTATGTCTACGGACCAACTGAATAAAATGAACGGGTCAGTTTTGTTTTTAACAAGTGACACAAGCATTCTGATCAAGCAACAAAGTTGGTTTTCCTAAACGGAATTGCACCAGTTGATTTTAGTTTTAATATATCAACACACCCATTCATCCAAATTATCACGTTGCTTGTATACAGACTGTTATGAGTGAACAGAAAGCTAGAAAGAGATATGGAATACCATGGAATTCCTTTGAGTAGTATTTTACAGAGCAGCATTTGATGTGAGTTCCCATAAAAACTCTTCCTGTTAAATTTAGATCACTCCTCCCAGCAAGAGAACAACAGACAGCCCTCTAGCAGCCGACTTCAAGTTGGATGCATTTCCCTGCTTGCACCACTATGGAAACTGCGTGACTAGTGACTCTGTGAGTGCTGATGCTTCTTGCACGGACTGGGCCAAAGCCCTGGCATGTCCTTGTGGTCCCTGTCACTGGAGGAACTCCTGTTTGCAAAGGTTTCTGCATCTGTAATCCTGACACTGTAGGTCCTCTCCCTCTGTTGTTCCTGCCGCCGACAACAGGCTGGGTTCCCACTCTGCTGGGCCCGCTACAGGGAGGAAAACCGGGCCAGTGGGTGGCCCACCAGGTGAGAAAGAGAGTAACAGATGTCAGTGTGCACAGAGCGCCCTGGGCCGCCACGTTGCCGGGAAGCCCCTGGGAAGCCACAGTTCGCTTTCATGTAACTTGTCTTTACTGAAGTAGGATATACCTACAAGAAAGGGCACAAATTGTAAATGTGCAACTCAGTGTTATTTTTGGAAAGTCAACAAATCCATGCAAAATTTTTTAAAGAATATTAATGGTATCGCATAAATCTCCTCTATAGTTTCTCAATCTTTACTCACACAAAGGTCACCGCCAACTGACTTCTTTCTCCACAAGTTAGTTTTGCTGGTTTTTTGATAACTTGACATACATGGAATCATATACTATTATTCATGCTTAGATTGTCCAACATTATGTCCATAAGATTGTTGCAAAGGGTAACAGTTTGATCATTTTCAGTGCTGCATACAATTCTTTTGCAAGGCAACTTCTGTGTTTATTCTGCAGTTAATGGACACTGTTGTTGTATCCCATTCTCTTTATAGAAACATTCCCGCTAACATAGGAAAGGGGAATGATACACTTAGAATACCATTATTTTCATGCCCTAACAAATGAAAGCATCTAGCCAATGATTATCAACAGCTGCTGAAATGGAAAGAGGCAACCAGAGGTCTGGGAACCAGTCTAGATTGCACCACCTGGCAGCGGTGCATAGCATCCCTAAGCAGCAGCAGCTGTGGCTGACAGCTTCTAGGCGTCTGCTGGGGAGGCTTCTGGTTTCCCCCTTGTAGGTTTTATCTGTTTCCCAAACTTGTGTGTACATCTGAACCATCAGGGGATGTGTTTTCAAAGACCAAACCATAAATATTGTCCTCGAGCATAGGATCCAAAATGTCTCAGTTGAAGACTTGATTTTATCAAGTTCCACAGGTGTTCAGTCAGGTATGGGAACCACTGACTTTTGTCACTTATTGTCCCCAAAGCTTTATGTGGTCTCCTGCATGGAGCAGGCTGTAAACAAGTGAAGCGCTGAGATTTTTGGAGAATCCATCAAAAGGTCAATATTGGCAATCATCCCTCCACCACATGCTGGCACCTTGAATTCCACCAGCAGCACTTAAAGCTTTTCACCGTCAGCGCAACCAACCGAAGGTGGAAATGGAAAATACATGGCCAATGGGATGCCATGTTCACTCCCAACCTGTACGTTTGACTGGGAATTGATCACTGTCCTCTTTCCCGCTGAAATCTGATGTGGCCTCAGAATCCTTCACACTCTTCTACCACAGGAAGTCACCACCTGCTCATTACTGTTGACGCACAAATCCAAAACGATCTGTCATCTTTGCCTCAAGGTATGACTGTTATCTTCTGTGCTCTGTGAACAGGCAGAAAAATACCATTTGTTTGCTCCTACTGAACACGCACAGGGGATGAGAGCAGAAGGTGGGAAAGTGGGAAAAATCACGGGCACACCACGTGTCTGAGGCTGGTAGTGGCTGCGTGCTCCTTGCTTCAACAGGAAGCTATAGAACTGACCAGGCCCAAGTCCCAGGCTGAGGGGCAGGGTTCCAAAGGCGGAGACCCAGATGCGTCCTGGCCCCACGGACTTCCCTGTTCCACACTCTCAGAGGTGGTTCCGTCGTGGGCTGAGTAGGAGGTTGGCAGTTCCAGGAGAATAAGGGGCTGCAGCGATTTTGCTCACATGCCTTGGACAAATGTGAAATGCCACGTTGGCCATGATTTCCACTGAGCTCAGCTTCCCCCTTGGCGTGTGTTCAGGGAGGAGGGACATGTTCTTTGTTCCCAGTGAGGATTCGACCTCACAGGAGCGGCTCTTCTCAGAGTCTCACATCACTCATGGGTTTATCCTTCAATCGCTGGCATTCATTTGCATAATTCCTGGTTACTTTTATGTTTGTTGTGTCCTCAATTTCACTGAAAAGGCTCAGCGACTCAAAAGTGGTTCACCGAGATGGAAAATTGGAGGCAACAATAGCAGCAAACCTCACAGCACAGAACAGCCTTGGGTCCAGTGAATCTGGAAGGGTGAGAACAGCAAATTGAGCAACACCACGCCCTGCATTTCCTGTCAGGTCCCTGGTACATGAGCATTCCTCCAAAAGTGGCATAAGTTTTGGATGTCCTCTCCGCCTTTTTAAGCGGAATAGAGTGAACTCTTTACTACGCATATTGAGTGTTTTTTTTTAAAGCAAGCAAAAAAATAACACTTTCACGTCCGAGGTTGATTGATAGGGGGTGAGCTCAAGAGCACAAAGGTGTCCTTCAGGGCTGCGTTCCTTGTAACAAGAACAGGCGCATGTCACAGTGTCACACGGGAGCTTATAAAAGCAGTTTCAAAGTCAGCGACAAATATTTCTGAGAGAACGCAAACTGTGGGTGAAGTCCCTTTCATCAGGTAAAATTGTTGGATGTTGCACAGTATTGTAAGGGAGGGAAAATACGTTTTTCTCTAGGCTTTATGTTCTCAACCAGAACCCCGGTCACAAAAGAGTAACGTGAGGAGAGTACGCACCTTTGTTTAAAATCAAGTCCCTGTGACTCTAGAGACGTCGTAAGAAGACAAAGACAGAAACGGCTAACCGTGAGTGGTTCTGGGCCAGGTTTGATGGGACGTGGGGAGTCATGGAAAGATACCACCTTCAGAGCACCAGTGAAGTATGGGGAACCGGGAGCGACTTACCCATGCCTTTGGTTCAGATTTCTCTACTCCCTCTCCTGCACCAAATATGCACATTTATTTTATTTTTTAAATTTTATTTATTTATTTTTAGAGAGAGGGGAAGGGAGGGAGAAAGAGAGGGAGAGAAACATCAATGGGTGTGTACCTCACGCGCATGCCCTACTGGGGACCTGGCCAGCAATCCAGGCATGTGCCCTGACTGGGAATTGAACCAGTGGCCCTTTGGTTCGCAGCCTGTCATTTAATCCACTTAGCCATACCAGCCAGGCCCAAATAGGTCCATTTTTAAGAGAAAAGAAGGAGCCTCCTTAGCATCTTCAGCTTATCTGGATTCTCAGATAGTCTTTCTTCTTGCTGTTAAAACACACCAACTGATGTCTGCGCACGGTGACTCAACACATCTCTGTCCTTCTGAGTGGTCTCAGGATGCTTTGCCCACTGTACGTGTTCAAGCAGGTAAGCAATGGAATTGCACACTGCACCATGATCATTAGAAATGATTGCGTCATATCATTCTGATCGGATATATGAAAGTACACACCAGAATCTCTTGCGGAACTTTAAAAACCCTAGCATCCAGGCCTCCCTCCAGCCAAATGACCTCGTTTGCCTAGACTGTGGGTCCCAGGCAGTAGTGTTCTCTTTAAAGATCTCCGAGGGGTTCCAGTATGCAGCCAAGGCTGAGAAACAAAGGTCAGTTACACAACGATCTCAGGGAACGACAGAGTTTGGCACACGTTATTAGCTTAGCTTTCTTTTCTTTCTTTTTTATTTGATCCCGGCTTACAACAATCAAGCTACCTGCCCTGGTTCTGAGGAACTGACCTCTCTTTCAGAGGCATTGGGAAGTCTTGTGGTTACACTTTGGGGTGTGAGGGTGGGGCCCGGCTTTGGGTCACTGCGGCTGGATTGTGACCATTTGAATATTGTGAAGGAAGGCCCCTTCTCTCTGCCTGCCCCTCCCCAGGGAGTCCTGGCCACGTGGACATATCCGGACAGCTAACAGCCAGCTCAACAAAGAATACTTCAAAGAGTGAGGAAAAATAGCACAAGGATGCTCGGCTGAAGGAGAGTCTCAAAGGGCAACATTGTGTGCCCAAGAGGGAGTTCCTGTACAAATACACACTTAATACCCATGTAGCTGGATTGATCATCGGTAACAGCGGGTCCCCAGTGTGGTCAGGTGTGCAGAGGTCGGGGATGAAGCTTCTTCTTGAGCAAAAAGGACGTGAGAGCCGAGCTGAGAGACTGTGGGCCCTGTGTGTCCAGGGTCTTGGGGAATCGGACTGCTCTGCTGAGCATCATTCTTGGGATGTTGTCACTGCTGACTCTCTGGGGTCCTTATGGGCAGACAAAGGAACAGCCCTTGGTTTATCTGCAATTTCTGCTTTCTCAGACTCCCAAACTCCTCCTCATTTGTTCATTCAACAGCTGTTGGTCTGCATAGGAGCCTGCGTGGGCATGTTTGAAGAATGGCACAGGGACCAGTGTGGCCAGAGCCAGAGTGCCAGGTGGAAAGTGAGCAGACATGACATCAGCAAGCAAAGGGACCAGCTTATAAGACATGGTAAGGAACGTGGAACTCATTCCAAGGAGTTTGGGAAACCACTGGGGGACTGTGAGCATCCCTATAAGTTAATGTCCTAATAAAACAACATTACCCCTAACTTCTGCAGAGACATGGGCCACAGATACGTCTGCATTTTTGTGACTAGGTCCGCCATTAACGGACTGATAACGTAAACCTGGTGAGGTGGTCTTGGGTGTGTGTTTTTTTCCTTTAAATTCTCCTTGGGTATTTTATTTAATATGCCAGTTCTTCTGAAGAATGACTTCCTTGTAACTTCTTTACAAGTAAGTGTCTTCTTTTCTTTCCTCAATGCTTTTGTTTCTGAGTCATTCTTCCATACAACCCACAGGCCTTTGCAGGAAACCTGTGCTCAGAAAGAACAGATTCTAGAGACATGCCTTCCCTCCGGTGGGCACCTGTGACCGGGGGGCACCTGGTCCTCATGGCAGGGCTGTCTTGTGATAAGATGTGCGACTGAAGGACAGGTTTCAGTGGCAAGTCCAAGCAGCCCACCTGTGGTACTTGAGTGCCTTCTGCGTGCTGGCCCAGTGGGCAACTTGAGCTTCACAGAAATGGCATCTGGGGACCCCGCAGCACTGGGGAAGTCTGCACTTGACCTTAGACTGCCTGGGCATCACAGTTCCCAAGGGCATCATAAATAACGACTGTTCTACTTGAGGGCTCTACCACAGCGTGAATGTTAGGTAATTTAGGAGCAGCAGCTATAAAGGGATTTTCCCCCTTTTATAGAAGAGCTCCTTTCAAGATATTAGGGTTATGTACAAATATTATTTCTTCAGAAGTATTCTTAAGTACTGCCCAACCCATTAGGGATGTTTGTAGTCCAATAGGAGATTTTTTTTTTAACTTTAACTTTTAATGGGCTTTAGGGGAAAATCAGTGAATAATAAAATACTAAAATACTTTAAACTGTATTTCTACTGGGAAATAAATGGCACTCTGGAGGCCTGAGTAAATCATTACAGCTAATAAAATCGCCTGATATTGCCGTCTGTGAATGTGTACCGGGAAGATTGAATTTGTACAGATTTATGCACTCACGCAAGGTCAGTTGATCTAAAAGAACGCTGTTTATCCAGCGTTTGGCTGACATGAATTTCTCCCCTGCTGCGGTGGGCGCTCTTCGTAGCTTCCTTGTGAGATTGGAGAAGGGAAACTCTCGTTGCCGGTAATACTTATTAATGCCCGTCATAGAGGGTGCGCAGGGTCATTCCTGGGCTGGCCGAATGAAAGGTCTATACCTTCAGTCTCTGCAGGCTTTTTTTTTTCCTTGCCAAAATGATATCTCATTTTAATTTGCATTTTTATAATGTTTTATTATAGTTTATACCTTTTATAGTCTATATGGAATTTTCACTTTCCATTATTATATTTTACATATGATTTTAATATCTGACTATCCTGTTTGTGTGCTTTGCCTATATTATCTGTATGGGTTGTCTTTTTCTTATTGATTTGTAAAAACTCTTTGCGTATCAGAGGTATTAATATTTTTTGTCTGATGCATATATTGCAAATATTTTCCCCAGGTTGTGGTTTGTATTTTGACTTTGTTTTTACGCTGTGGAAATGCTGTTAATTTTTAGGCACTGTCAGAGTTGGTGTAAGAAAGGGGGTGTGATGACACCTTTATATTTGATGATACCTATGACATTTAGGTTTTATGCTACATTCTCTGCTTGGTTCTATGTATTCATCACTACTGACATTTTTGGGCCAGGTTATTCTTTATTTGGGGCCACATTATTGCCGGGGCTGAGAGCGAGAGGCTGCTTTGTGCATCATAAGATGTTGAACAGCATCACTCACCTCTCCCGACCAGATGCCCGAGCACCCCACCCCTCAGTGACAATCAAAGGTATCTGCAGATGTTGCCAAATGTCATTGAGGGGCAAGATGCCCAGGTTGAGAGCCCGGCCTATTTCATTCCCAGCATCTCATTATTTTAATGACTGTGGTTTTATAGTATATTTTAATATCAGCTAGGGCAAGCTACATTCTTTTTGAATGAATTCCCATGTTTAAACTTCCAGAGATTAGAGTAATATGGTAAATAAAGGAAAAAATCCTACTGTGAATAACTCTATACCAATAAACTTGTTACATAAAAAATTATCAGGACTTTATTGGGTTTGCATTTAATTTAAATGCACACTGATAAGAACTGACACCCTTAATGATTTGCAGCTACCCTCTAAAAAAATCCGTCTCTAGAGTGGGGTGTTTTCATGAGTCCATTCGTAGAGCCTGGTAGCTGGCCTGGTAAAGGCAGAGAGGCGGTCTTGCTTGGCGGCCGCGATCATGAACTTTGGTTCAAACCCTGCCTCTGCTATGTTATGTGAATGACCTTGGAGAGTTATTAAGTTTTTCAGAATCTCAGGTTTTTCCATTACAAAATGGTTACAATAATGACAAAGCCTACCCATATTTTGTTTTGAGAACGATTGATAATGTAAAAGACACCTCTCACTTTCAGCAGGTATTTGCTATTAGTTACTATTGAGATTCCTCGGAATTTTCTGTCTTACTAAGGCCTTGCTGTTGGTTTTGTTTAAGATATTTTAATAGTCAGTGGGCATAAAATGATTCATTGTGTTTTACTGTTTTTGTGCGTAGAATCTCTTCTGTAATGACACTGTTTCCAGAGAAAGGAATCTGTTGGTTTTTGCATATAAATTTCACAATTGAACCACCTTAGAGAATTTTCTTAGTGTTTTCAATGGTTTTTTCGTAAGTACAATGCAGCATCTGGATATAAGGGACTATTGACTCCTTCTTCCCAGCTGGCTGACTGTCTGATATTGAATTGCTGCATTATTTAGCACATTTGGGACAATTTAAATTATAATAAATAACGAGAACCCTTTTTTCATGTGGTGTAAATGAAAAAGCTTCTGGTTTTGCACCATTAAGCATTGGTTCCCGAGAAGTATTATTATTATTATGTTGGGAACTAGCTTTCGACTCTCACTTTTCAAAGTGTTTTTAAATGGGGTGCTGCTGCCCAGTGAGTACAAAGTTTCACCTGTGCAGATGAGGGAGTCCTAGACGTCTGCTGTGCAGCCTCGTGCCTGTAGAACGGCAGCCGTCAGCGCTACACACTTATAGCTTTGCGAAGAGGGTAGCTCTCCTGGTAAGTGTCCTCACCACAATCAAATTAAGAAATTAAATGAAGAGAATAGACATTGAGTGAAAGGAGAGACAAGGAGACCACTGGAACAAAAGTCACAGACCCACACAAAGAGAGAAATGATACATATGGACCTGGCAGATGCAGACTAGCGAGAACAGATTGTAGTTTTCAACACGCAGCGCTGGAACAATCAGTTATCTACATGGAAAGGGATGTCCTACCCCATGCTGCCTTCAAAAAAGTCAGTTCTAGGTGCAGTAAACATTCAAATGTAAAAAGGAGGCCTAAAACAATTAGAAGACAGTATCAAATATCTTTATAACTTCTGAGTTGAGAAGGATTTCTTTTCAAAGATAGAAACATAGCTATACCATAAGGAAAAAAATATATATATTCAATTATAATAAAATTAAGCATTTCAGTTCATGAAAAGAAAACAAAAAGAAAGTAAAAATCCCACAGTTTCACAGCTCTGGAGACTATATTGCATCACATATAACTGACATGTTATTTATATCCAGAATATGTGAGGGATGCTTACAAATAAGAAATAAAAATAAGCCAGTAAAATAAAAAGAATGGTCGAGAGATATTTTACAGAGGAAAAAAACCCAAATAAACAAAGAAAGGAAGCTCATTGTCATCAACAATCAAGGAAATGCTCATTGAAACCGCTAGCCTGTTTTGCTGCCGACAGATTGGCAACAATGTAAATGCGTGATAACATCAAATTACTGTGGGGAGTGGAGCAACCAGAAAGGTTAGATAGGGCTGAGGGAAATACAAATGAGGACAGTCACTCTGGAAATAATTTGACACTTTCTAATACAGACTAGGAGTGAAGGACCTGACATTCTATCAAGTTCACTCTTCCACAGGCAATCTCAAAACCCTGGCACAACTGTACGGGGTCCTGTGCAAGAACACTCATAGCAACAATTTGGGTGACACCCAAACACATACCATCCAAATGTCAACAGGCAGCAAAATGGATAGATTCATCCTGGTACAGCCATACATTAGAATACTAGACAATGATCGAAACTGAATCAAAGGTCTACGTAGCGTGGATGAACTTGAGAAGCAAAATGTTGAGTGAAAATATAATCACAGGAGAATGCATACAGTATGATAAGTATTGACAAAAAGTCCAAAATATGCAAAGCGAAACAGTATATTTTTAGGGATACAAACTCATCTTGTGTTTCAAACACACAGAGGGTAAAGGAAAGCAGGGGAGTGACAAGCAAGTTTCGATTCCTGGCTGCCTGGGATGGGGAGGGAAGAGGCAGAGCCGGGGAGGGTCAGGCAGGGGATTCGTCCTATTGCTTCAGCTGAGTGGTAGACAGAAGTGTGGCCGCTCACACACACACTGAAGAAACATTCATTTACAGCCCTTTGCGTGCCCGGGCGAGAGCAATGCCGGAAAGACATTCCGCTCTCTGGAGCTTATTCCTGGTGCTTAGAGAGAGTTGGCAAATGTAATTAATTAACTATGTGCATTACACAGGGATAAATACCAAAGATCTCAAAAATGCAGCACAGAGAAGCGGCAGTATTGAGCAAAGGAAGAGCAGTCACTTTATCACGATTTTTTATACCATACACAAATTTTATAAGCATTCTTTTTATGACAATTCAACATTAATTTTTTGAGAAGCTCTTTAGAGACTAAAGTGAGTCCCTCTCTCTGCTTTTTTTCCCCATGGATTTATTGCTGAGGGGAGGGGGTGGCAAGAGGTGAACGTACAATTCAAGTGTTTCAATTACTAAAAAAGATTGGAACACGAGTCTAAACAGCAAAGGCTCTGTCCTCAGGGATTCGATGTTGTGTTTTCTAAATTGCAGCCAGCAGGTGCTGCGCCGAACTCACCTTTGTGACAAGAACTCACCTTTGTGACAAGGCCAGGCGCGGTCTCTGGCTGTGACTGAAAGGTTAGCTTGGCGCTCACACGCCCAAATGCCTTGAAGAATCGGGACTCTGGTTCTTAGAAGTTTCTGTTCTCTGATGTTTTAACTCGGCTTCGAAGTAATGAGAGCTCATTAAAATGCCAGGGCAAGCTTGTGCCTGCCGCGGGTGTGACTAGGCCCACTCTTCCTTCTCCCATAGCTGATCTGATTTCATCCAACTAGTTCTGCGCCTCGTGCTGTGTCCTTACAGGCTGATCACTCACCCAGCCTCTCCATCCTTCATCCTACACAAAGGTCTCTGCCCTCCTATCTGTCTGGTCTTCTTTCTTCTGCACCTGCTGTCTCCGCACTGAATCATCTTTTGCAGGGATGCTTCAGGCCTCAGTGGCTCTGGCTCCTTCTTTATCACCTATGTGAGGCCCCGCTCCTGCCCTAAGGAGTGCATGAGCTGGGAGAACAGACAGGGGACGAATAATGCATAATTGCCACTTCTCCCCTTGAGGAGACCTTTTCCAATGATGTTTTTCCTAGATGGAGGTTTCCGAGTTGACCGTCTGTTCACTCCCTCGTCATTTCGTCTGGTGGCCTGTAACTTACTGTGACCTTCACGATCTCAGCACAGCCCCTTCGGTTAGCTTGCTTTTGCTTCCGCCGTGTTGTTGCGAGGGGTGAATTGGCCGGGCATCCGTGGTTCTGCGTCAAAATGACATCCCATTTTTCTAGAATGATTGGATTTTGTTGGGCTAGCAGTGAAGAATCATCTTGAACTTTGTGTTTCTGAATTTACTGTGGGTTACACAAGCTGTTCATAGAAAGAAAAATATGTGGGCAGGAAATGTTTAGTGTTTGTTTGGCAGGTTCCCCCAACAGGCTTTGCGGTACCAGAGCTGGTCCAACCGCAATCGTGCATATTCTGAGAAACGGACTAAACCCGCACCGCTTTAAAACGGTGATGCGTTCCAGCCTCGATTACCCAGATTTAGAGATAAATTTTATGTGTGCATTTATGACCTTCCCCCAATGGTTGCTGATAAAAGCTTTTCAATGGTTAAAATTGGAAACCTATCCTTGGAAACATTTCTCTTTTCTTATCTTTTCCTTTTTCATGGAACTGTAGGCAAAAGGAAACATTTACCTACAAAGTACATTCATACTCTAGCACGACATAAGGAACCTCCTGGTGAGTTGGGAAAATGCACCCCATTTAACTAGGTATTACAGTGCTTTTTTATGTGTATAAAAATTTTCAGACCTATGTATCTATATTTAAATTAAATTTAAATATATTGTAGTTCTGAGTTGTTAGAGTACAACTGCAGCATCATAAATAAAAAGCATTACAAATTTAACTTCATTGTGATTAGATAAAATACAGAGGCATTAAATACAAAAATAATAAGTTGTCTTATTTGAAAGTTCCTCTTGTTATCAGATGTTAATATCTT
>VMDR010011539.1:0-28272 GCA_007922815.1 Macrotus californicus | reverse complement strand
AATCAGCTGAGCATCACCCCATACATCATATGTAGATAGAAATATTTATGCCCTATATATAGGGAAATCTCTATTTTAGTAAGGCTAAACCTAATGATGAACTGCTTGGTAAACTACAATGACTTTATTTCTGTTGACATAAACTGTGTGTATTCACTGAAAATATTTCAATGCAAAATATTATAAAGTCAAAATAGCCCTACTTCTTTCTTCCCAGAAATAACCCAGTGTGATACCCTGGTAACTAGCCCTCAGATTATTTCTGCAGGCATGCACTGAGAAGCAGACCTTGCTCACACAAACACCCACAAACAAACATTTACATATTAATATGTTATTGTAAAAACAATCAAGGGCTACCCAACTGAGAACTAATAGGGGTTATTTACCCAGAGCTGGCTCTACCAAGGGATCCGGCCACGTCACTTGCATTCTGCAGAGACTCCAAGGCAGGCAGAGTGTGGAATGTCTCAGAGCAGGGACAAGAAAGTTTCGGGTGTGCTCTGATTGGAGGCCATAGGCCCGAGGAAGCTAGAGGAGGGCTATATATAAGTAGGGCATCTTGTGCCATTGGTTAGAGGAACATTTGACTTTGGATGGCTCAGAGTTGGAAGTGAGGGTAGAAAACAGGGAATCGGGCCAATGTGGACCACGCCTTCACTATTTGCTACAGAATTTCTGGGTTGGCCGCTTTCCCTGGGTGAAGCTTCAGTTCCAGAGGTCGAAGGTCAGAGTGCTATCGTCACACATGGCTTGGCCATTGTCTGTTGGTATATTCAGGTTCTCGCTACCCCTGAGTTGGATGTCACTTGCATTTTCTACTCATAGACTCAATTAATATTCACTGATTTATTATTTTTAATTGCTGAATGTCTTATCTTGTAGGAGTGTTCTGCTGTCATACCTGTCTTATACAGGTGTGCAATAACAGACCACAAATCCTCTTTTTAATGCCATTTGAAGCATTTCAAGTTGTAGTTTAACAATGGTGACAACATATCATTATAAGTGTCCTATTTTATTATTCATTACCGTTAACCTCCTCCAGGGCCTAATTAACAAATTGAACTTTATCACAGGTCTGTATGTCTAGAAAAACAGAGCACAGGTAAGCTTCAGTACTGTCCTCGGTTCTAGAAATGCACTGGGGGCCTTGGAACGGGTCCACCATGGATAAGGGGGGCTCCTCTATCTCATGTCTCAGGAGCTTTGAATGGCAGGTAGTTGTTCCTGCTATGATAGCCAGGCTCTTTGCATTATTCCATTTCTCATTATTATACCTTTTAAATTCCCTCAGTATCTTTTATAGCCTCTAAATAACTGCAGATTGCTTTGCTTTCCCAACTAACCTCAAGTAACTGCTTAGCTCTGATCTAATATCTTTCAATAGTTGAATGTAAATCACCTTCTTTGTCCATTAACCTTGAATGGATTTAGAAAACTATATCAGACATAAAAATGAAGGAAATAGCCTGACATACCTAATTGGCCAAACATCTGTCTTTCTGTTTTGGTCCCTGTGCTTCTGGTGAGACTGAGGAGAAATTCATAGCCCCCGGGTGACCAGGGCCATCCACACAATGCATTAAGACTTTGTTTTAATCAGTCTACTTGTTCAAGACTTGTAGGCATTGATACAGTAGTGACATGGTCCTTGTTTGAAATGTTATCTATTTTTGTCCCCCTATGGACCACCCAGAACTCTGCTTGCCAACAGAGCAGCTGCAGGGTTAAAGTGACACCATCCTACTCCCCTCAGTCACAGCGGGGACTTGCTTAGAAACTGCCAGAGTCACAAGATGTCAAGACAGTTGCAGAAGTTCCCTGCTGCTACCCTGCGTTCTTCTGCTCTAGTTTCCAAGTATCAGCAACTCCTACCACTCCTGAGACAATCGGCTTTAAGTATTCTTTTCTCTTCTTTATTTCCTGTCATCAGTGTGACAAAGACCTACTATTCCAACAGAAGCAGCCTGGGTTAAGTCTATCTTTTAGAAATGGCTACCACTTGGAATCTGTTGGCTATTTTTTTAAAGGTTTTATTTATTTCTTTTTAGAGAGAGGATAAGGGGAAGGAGAAAGAGAGGGAGAAAAACATCATTGTGTGGTTGCCTGTTGCATGCCCCTATTGGGGACCTGGCCTGAAACTCAAGCATGTGCCCTGACTGGGAATCGAACTGGTGACCCTTCAGTTTGCAGGCCAGCACTCTGTCCACTGAGCCACACCGACCAGGGCATCTGTCGGCTCTTTTAATTGGCTGTGATGAATTGGGGCTCAAGAAGGAGACTGTGTGGAGTACCTCTGTCCCTCAGGAGTTGGTACGCGAACTGGCCCAGGCAGGAAAGCAGGAAGCACTGACACCCGAGGCTGTGGCTGGGCCACTGCAGGTTGCTGGGAAACAGCCTGTCCCTCCAAGTTCACTCAAGCTTTCCTCCCCCATGTTCTTCAAGGGCATTAGATGCAATAACACAGCATCAGTCCAGCTCATACCTGCCGAGCCCCGACTGCTTTGTCTGGAAAGAGCAGCAAAACTAGAACAGTTTCATTAAGTTAACTAAGTTGGACTTGAGCGGTCATTGCATCCAGTCCTTACATTGTACATCATTAGGACCCTGCACCTAAGGGGCACTTCCTGAAGTGATATCATGAACTGATGCTGGAAACAGGGATGAAAAAGCATGTTCTATTTGCCCCCTATAACCCATGCTCGATTTGGTTACATCACTAAACCACCCTTTATAGCACCGTAGAACTATGTAGTTCCTGTATTACTGGGTTCTTTCTTCTTTTTGTTTTGTTTTCAAGGAGAGAAAAAAAAATGCAGAAACATATTTTTCCAAATATCTGCCTCGACGCACCAAACAAGAGAAACATGAATTACTATGGAGAATACCTCCATCTCCTAAAGAAAGGTCTCAGGCTTGGAAGTCAGGCAGGTTTGGTGGGTATGGGCTGAGGGTTCGAGGGAGACTCACTGAGCCCCTTCCAGCTGCAGGAAATTCCAACAGATGCAAGGCGAAGGGAAGTGGCAGGTCCCACCACACAGACAGTTGTCAAACACCTTGTAGTCGGTCATTTGCAAAACGGTTGCAGTGGACCTTAGGATGACTGCACATCTTCACTTCTCCTGTAGTTCACGGCATACAGGGGGAGAAACAGGCCCTGTCTGTCTCTTCCGGGGCACTTCGGTGAGTGTGAATGGGGTGCGACGTGGGCTGTCTGAGACAAAAGTGGTCCATTGGGTTCTCAGTCTGGAACTTGAGAGAAAGGGAGTCATTGGTTCTTCCACTGTCGCTCTTTGTGTGTGTGTGTGTGATTTCTCTTTTATTGTAAACATTTTCTGACGTAAATAAGCTGAAGGCTGACTCCATCAGAAAGCATTCAAGACCCAAAAGTGTCCCCTCCCCCAGCAGGACATTCACTCTGTAACTGATCTCAAAATTGAGAGATTGTTCAAAGCTGTCCCCTCAGAATGGCGCACACCTGCACATTTTTCTTCAAGAGTTTCCACTATAGAAAGTGCATTTTGCAGCTTAAAAGGAATAATAGGGCCTGCATACACCAGAGATCCAACCATCTATAACCATAATCTTCAAAGCAGAAAACCCTCAGTCCGACTAGAATGGAGCAAAGTTTGGCAAGCCAGCAGCCACATGTGTGCACGGGTATGGAACAATAGAGCTAAAGCTGATCGTTCTGCGTCGTTCACGACTGAATGGTCCTTTTCAAATGTGTGTTGAGTCTGCAAGCTGTCATAACTCACCTGGACCTCTCATTTGTAAGCATCAGTGGATATCCCTGTGTTTGTGAGCATTACAATCGGCTCTCATGGGCAGAACTTTCTTGGCCAAGGTATTTCCTGTATCCTCCATCGGACTTCTAAGGGAGGGCCTGAAAATTTCAACTTCAGTTTTCCACAGGAGACTACACAGATCTCTGTGAATATCATCTCGTAATTTCCAAGCATATAAAGCACTCTCATTAGCCAGGCTAAGGCACAAAGATCGGTGTGTCTTCTAAAATGAACCTGACGTTTGTGCTGCACGTTTTTGTGCACCCACAGCTCTTTGCTCGGTACACTGGCACATGGCTCAGGGCTCGTCAGCAGGTGGGGCGGCCCTCGCATTTGGACCCTGAGGACGTTTAAATCCCGAAGATACTTTTATTCTACGGGCATTTGAAAACGTCGCTTCCCAGTATCACAACGTTCTCATGACACAGCTGAGCTCAGTCACTGGTGAAAAGGCAGTGACTATCAGCAGGAGAAACCACCATAATAAAACAGAACCAACATGGCTAACTCTGCATAGAGTCAAATTCGATGGGCCAACTAAGTCTCGATGAAATTTTTTTATATATATGTACATGTGTACACATACACACATATATATAAATAAATATCTTCAGGGATTATGGGCTTGGGAGAAATAATGAACTGGTCAATAGAGTAACCATTTCCATTATTTTCTATTTTCATATGAATTGTTATATATAGATATATACATATATACATATGTTCATATACACACGCACACATATATACACAGACAGCAGCCACCCCTTATCCGAGACAGCTGCATACATGTGGGTGGGAATGTGGGGGTGGGACATTCCTCACAGTCCTATGAAAGAGAAAGGTCCTAAGAAATTAACAGCCTTCTTCCCATTTCCCAAGACCATCCCTCTCTTTTTCCACCTCAGGTTTAGGGACACAATCCCAGTCGCTGAGTGACCCACCACCCTTATCAAGTTCCTTAACTCTCCCCACATCTCTGTAAATAGTCCCTTCTTGTGATTCTTTGCAATTACCTTCATGGCTCTGTTATCTGTCCCCACCACGCCAGCCAATAAAGAATGTACATTTTAAGTCTTCCATTGTCCCCAGACCCAGCACGCGACAAATGTGCATTGACTAAATCAGTTCAATCGCAAGGCAGATTTTCTTTGGCCCAAGTTACTCTGCCTGTAAACCTAGGACCCATAATGCACATGTGCATTTGGGTGGGGTGGGGTGGGGGACGAATGGTCATCGCCTCCCTCAGCATTTTGAAAGGATTTATAAACTCAATGTAGTTAGAAATGATTTTCTTTAACATTGCATTTATCTTCTTGGGATGGGTACAGGGTGGTAGCTGATACCTGGTGGCAAACATGGAGTGAGTAATGCAATTATCACCACACTTCTTCAGGAGATTCTGATTTTCTTTCAGAGCTAGAAAGGAAGCTTTGACTTTTATGTTTCTTGTAATGGTTATGCTCAAAATACATTTTACATAGCATCACTTGTACAGTGATGATCGATGTTCTCACTAAGTAAAATTTAACGAAACGAAAATTTCATTAAATTGTATTTTATTACACTCATTTTAATATATATTTCCAAAATAGCACTATGTACGTTGCTAAGTATTTATTCTTTGTTTATAAACTTTATCCCCTTTTTCAAAGCTTTATATGCCCCCGGTTTTAAGTTTATGTAGAAATTTTCATTGGAATACAGAGCTTTGATGTTTAAATCTTAACTCTCGCTTCACCTTTTATAACAAATATTTCAGTAACTAAATTTGAATATTTCTAAATCATTGGCAGAATGTGACAAGTCAAAAACATATGGAAGGGCTAAGTCATTGCCCAGGATAATTAGAGCAACATGTCACTATACAAAACAGCATGAAACAAAATCCAAAACTAAGGGACTAAAGTCTCGTGAGCATATTGTTTTAATAATTGAACAGGAAAACAGATACTCTAGATTTTTCAAACTGACATTCGTGAAGGCTATTGAAAAGGCAATATTTCCTTCTGCAGAACTGATTTAATTTTCTTCCCGCCTTGCTGTGCCTAATATCCTGCATAATTACGGAAGGCAGGCAGTGCCTGCTGAGTGATGGGACAACTGTAATATCAGAAGCACCGACTCCTCCCACTGACACTCACAAACCGAAGAACAAAACCAGGACTGTTTCTGGATATATGAAACTAATCATTAGATAATACACAGTCTTCCCATACTGTTTCTTTTTGAAATTGCGTGTAAAAATATTTTCCAGTGTTAGCTGGGAGACCCATTATCTATTTCTATCCAGCGTGGATGCATTCCGTGTTTCTTGGCTTTGTTATGCCTCCCAAGGCTTTAACAAGACCCAATTCTAGTAGTTTTTACTCTTGACCATCCACCCACAGCTCCTCAGGCCAGTTCTCTATCTTATCCTCCTTTACAGCCGTGGCTTCTGCTGTCTACGTCACCCATGGGTTACATTTGCCAAGTATCTGTCCTGTTGAGAGTCGCTCATGATGAGGGTACAGAAGTGACCCGGCAAAGGGATGCGAAAGGAGAAAGTCCATCGAGCATTTTATTGTAGCATCAAACCCACCTTTTAATGACCACATGACTGGGGCAAGTCACTGGATTCCTTTGACTCTCCACTTGCTAGTTTGTCATGGAGGAGGGTCATACCTGAACTGCTTATGTTAGGATTTGTAAAAGTTAAATGAGGCAGCAAAAAAATGTTTTAATATTATAAAGTGCTATGTTATATTAAGGTATTGGTTTTCTAATGCAGAGGTGGTAAGAGCTAACGTATATTAAACATGTTACGTTCCACATGCAATCCTTCCTATTCATTGTCTTATTCAGCCACTAGATCACCCTCCGAAGTGAGAACTATTATCATTTCTATTTCACAGATGAAGAGTCTAGAGGATATAGAAGTAAAACAACATACTTGTATTCACACCATTAGGAAATACAAGAACTTGCTTACAATTGAAAATGTAAGCCGTATGAAAGCAGGAATTTTTTTGGCGGGGGGAGGGTGGATTTTTGTTTGCTGATGTATCCGTAGCATTTAGAGACATGTCTGCCTCGTGGTAGCTCAAAATTATCCCTGAATTGACTGAACACATGGTGTGTAATTAATTCAGGGCTAATTTCCATAGAACTTGAAGCGCATGCATATATTGGACTGCATGCTGGGTACAGTGCCAGGCAGTTTACGTGCACCACTTCCTGTGAGTATCATGAAATACTAAAAGGAAGGTAACTTCTAGAAAAAAATGCATCTATTTCTTATATAACTTCCAGAGTCATGTTTTTTTTCCAGCTGAAAGAATAATTATAATAGCTACCACTTATGGAGCACTTCAAACTAGCTGTTTTTGCTATTCTTTATAGTAAACATACCAAGAAGGCATTGTTCTTATTTTAGAGATGAAAAAATCAAGACCTGGTGAGCAAGGGCTTCGAGCCAATGATCAGTAAATCCCCACCACTCATTCCACGGTATCAGTCTAGCCCTTCCGGAAGCCCTGGACCCTTCAGATCACCTGCTGCACCTGCTATGATCGTCTCTCCACTGTCTCCAAGTCCACGCGAGGTCTGGGAACTGATAGGACCACACTGAAAACTTTCAAATGAAGAAATAGTTTCATCCAATATGTGCAAATCCCCTAAACAACTGAGGTTAGGATCCCTGTCATCATAGCTGAATGAAAAGATCATTAAAGAGTGTTCAGGAATTCCCAAATATCAGGGCACTTAACAAAATAAAAGGAGTTTGAGATCAATCAAATTTCCACGCTGTTGAGAAAAAAAAAGGTCATTTGATAAGCAAGGCCTCCGAGCGCCTTTCTTTAATATGCAATATAATTCTTGTGAAAACGAACCTTAATTTATTCCCTCAAATTTATTTCATTAGAGACCCTCCTTTTAGAACAGTCATCTTTTGGGTTGGTCTATGATGAGTACCAGTGTCCAGTGTACATATTTGTAGTGATGTTTTTCATATAAAAAGACTGTTCCCATACAATGTACCAGCAAAACCCTGTGACAAAATCATAGGGACCTATGTCATCTCTCTAATATTTTGATAGCATGGGTCTCAACATCATGGAAGAGTTTTTAAATGTTTCATGTAGATATAAAATGTTCCTAAAAATAAGCTTTTGAGCTTAACGCCTGGGAAATAATTGTCTGAGTAGGACCTGACTATAATACCTAAAAAAAATTATCTTCTTGTAAACACTTGCATTGCTAATAAATTTCCTACTTAAGACTTGAATTAAATATATAAAGGTAATATGTTCCTGCTGAAAAATAATTTCCTAATGAGCAACTAAGTCATACAGCCAATTTAGCAGAGTTATTATGGTTCTAACTAATAAAATTGGCCTCTCATTTAAATATGGAGGAACGGCAATGCTTCCAACACCAATTATACATTATCCCTAAATTACATATTGAAACTTGGGGGAATTATGCCAAAATGTAATCAGAAGGAATCATGAGGTGAGCAATTTTCAGAGCTCAATTTAATTCAACATCTTTTTAACTGTATTTTCCAAGATTATAATTACATTGAGTACTTGGTCTGATTGAAGGGGGGAAAACTCCTATTGCTTCACTGACCACCGTTCTACATGCTTGTCTGAATGGTGTTGTATGTGGTCCCGTCTGGAATAGGTCCAACTACAGCGCGAGAAGCCACACAAGTATTCCTTTAATTCTACTGGAAGGAAGGTAAAAAGTCAAAGGGCCCTCTTTCTGGAGCTTGGTGTCACGGGACGCATCCATTTTTTCCCTCTGTTTCATGGCAAGGAGCATATTGGTTGATCAGCGTGGGCAGGAGAAACCGGAGAAGGAGCCCAGGCACCTGACTTCACCAGCAATCCGGGGCACTTCTTATTACCGAAAAGCAGGACAACTGGGAGGTGGAACCTGGTCACCCCTCTCGCCTCCCCTGGCTAAGAACAAAATTTGCAAATCTGCATTTCATTGGCCTTTTGGGTGCCATTTGAAAATATATAAATAGTAGGTGAAATATATTAACTAGGTCTTTCAGTAATTTACACAATTATGAATAAAACCCTTTATGTAATGATCATATTCTAATAACCAATATCACCACTATGACTTTTAAATAAAGTTAAAGAAAAAATAGCGCACACCTAATTCTCTTTTTTTTCCCCTTTTTCCCATTGAAGAGTAACAAATAGCTGAACCCTTGCCCCCTCATGCCTACAGGGGCCAGAAGAAACTCTCTCTGCTTCAGAGACAGGAGGAGAGTTTCCCTTCAGAGCGCCTTCTTTCCTCGAGTGTGGGCTATGCCTCCTTCTGCCACTCAGGGAGGTCTTACACATGAACTTGAACAGGATCAGGCCATGTCGGAGCCAGGCATTAATGGGGCAGCAAGGACACCTGCTGCTCTCACTGTCTGCCCGAAACACGAAGCATAAATTTGCCTCCCTAACCCCTAAATTCTTACCTACGACCCTCGCCCTGAAGCATTAGAAAAGTGATCATAAGATCCAAAGGTACGTGTGGATCACTTTGAAGATATTTTGGCATTCAATGAGAAGATACGGCCCAAAATTTACTATAGCAACTATCTTAATTTTTTTCTCCAAATTAAAGTTGAGGGGACTCAAGGACAAAACTTAAAAATAAATAAAGAGTAAGTCACAAGTGGGATCAGTATGAGCTGGAACTTTCTTCCATGAGGGCCTCTGGGCTAGTTTGCACAGAAACATTCGCATGCATATTCATCACCGCATCTTTGTAACAGCATTCAGATTTGATTTTTCCTTTGTAAAGGACCCTTTACTTTCCTCATCCAGGACAAGAAAGGACAAACTGGTGAGGTCACAGAACTAGCAAGGCTCCTATTAAAAAAGAGATGCTTTGTAGCAAAATAATAGTAAGTATGACTCATCAATCCTTTTTCTCTTGAAATGATTATGCTGACCAGTCACAGTAAGTCCCTTGTTCTTTTTGCCAGTGTTTGGTTTGGAAATGGGCGCTTCAGACAATCCAAAGGAGAGGGAATCTGCAGAGGGCATTTCCAGGGATGGATTCCTTGTGTTTAAATGAATTACTAAATAGACATCAATAAAAGGTCTCTTCCAGCTGGGGCCATGTCCACCCTTGACACTGAACCCAGCTCAAGTATCTGAGATCATAAGATAGTCAGAAAGTAAAACCCACAAAAAAGGCAAAGCAGAGAGATGGGAAGAATCTGGATCCTTAGCTATTAAATCAACCAAACTGCGTGACCAGTGGACTCTTCCTAATGTGATTATATAAGACAGTTTGTTTAAGCCAGTTTATACCTTTTAGCTGAAAATATTGACAACATGCCATCCAAGGAAGACTCAGCTCTCCTACCCAATTGTCAATAATGTTATAGAGAAGATTGAGCTGGAAGGTGATGAGACAATATGAATGGTTTATTTCAATTCTAAGATTCAAATTAAAAAGCAGTGTTATCAGTGTTTTCACTGAGTGAAGTTGACTACATAAAAGAAAAAAAGAGGAAACACCCTGCTTAGTATATATATCACATACTAAGACCTTAATATCCCTTCTCCTATTTTCACAATAATTTCCTAGTGTAGGTGTTATGGATCCCCATTTACAGGTTAGAAAAGAGGTTGGAAGAACTCAAGCAACTTGCCCCAGATCACTCAGCTTCTGAGGAGGTAGAGACAGGACTTAACCACAGCTGGCCTTCCTCCAATGTGTTTGCTTTTCCCCGGGAAACATCCTATCATTGTAGTTTATGGAAAGCTAGATATATGAATTAGGGCAAGGAGGGGAACAAGACGACATAAATAAAATGTGTGAACTTGTAGTTTGCGAAATGAGTTTGCCTCCGTAGGGTTTGCCCTCCATCTGAACTCTTGTGAAAATGGAATAATAATAAATTATTTCCTAGTGTTACATGACATGTTATACACACATTCAAAGATAAAATATGGGGTAGGAGCGACAGTAACACTCCCTGGCCATTCTAGATAGGAGTTATAAGAGTTGAAACTTAGAAAGGCACATTAATTCCCCTTAATATTCATGGAATTAGACAAGGGGGTGGGCATCCAGTACAATGCCTCTGATTCTAACCTGGGGGGGTCAGAGGGTCCCGACAGAAAACACATTGGTTTTGTCCATTTGCTTTGCATCCTGGACTGGAGGAGCTACAAAATAGTTATGGATCTTTGCCAGTAAGTCATGAGGTAAGAGACATATCCTGCCTCTGGTAACCATTTCTGCAATGTTCCTGCCATTTCGGGGTGGGGAGGCATGAGGGGTAGCAGGCAGATCTCCCCTGCCTGCAGCCTGTACCCAAGGCACAAAATAGATAGGAAAAGCCTAAAACACTAAGTTCAACTGGGGTGGGGAGTTAGAGAATGAAAGAAAAATGATTCGAGCAAATAAAATATGGCCCTTCGAGCTGACTTTTATTATTACTATAACCAGCCTACTGGGGAAAATGAAATCCAAATATTAACAGGTTCAATGAGGATTTCTGTGAAATGTAGTTTTCATATAGTGTATGATGTGGTAACTTCTCCGTGGGGCTGTAAAAAACACTAATTATTCTTTACTTCAGAGTTATGAGGAAAAAAGACATATTAGGAATTGCATTTAGATCGTGTGTTTGCATTCCAAGACAAAACAATGAAGCATTTATTTAAGCAGAACTGGAAGTCGATACTCTGCGGAGGAAAGTGGTCCGCCTGGACATCTTCTCACTGTGCCTGCTGCCACATTATGCGTTTGGACACTCAGTTATATGATGTCCTCTCTCATGAGCCAAATGTTCACTCCGTGTGCGTCTTGTTTTGCCAGAAATCAGGAGCTATTTGATGGTAGTCAATGAGCCACGGAATTTACCAAGCTCTTCGACTCAGCGCAGCAGACTCGGCCACTCACACCTGCCCCGCACGCTCTGCCTGCTTCAGCGCGCTCATTGCGTTTAAAGTTAATGCTAACCAGGCAGTGAGGCAGCACACTTGGCTGAAAACAAGTAAAAGTCATTACTAATGACTGCTCACATTTTCTCTTGAAGTGTGTTTTTTTTTTAACACAAAATGCCCAAGGCTGGTGGGCAGATAAAAGCATTATGAATCAATCGATCGATCAGCAGGGGCGATTAGTTGAGTATCTACTATATCTTCAGCACTGCATGGCTAACCAATATCCCCCTGATTGATTGACTGATTGATTGATTGAGGATACTTGCATCTGTCTCTCAGCATTACTAATTGATTCTTTATTTCATTTCCTTTCATTTCTTTTCTGATAAAGAAATAATGACATTTCAACTTAAAACATGGCTTGAATTTAAGTGCAGGTATAAAATAAAATACAGTGCTGATGTTTAGATTGGAGTTTCATGTTTGAGAGTTGTCAAAACTGTTAGGAATAATACCCTGGGGAGTTCACCTTTTGGACAGGTAAAGTAGCTAATCAATGTAGAAAATACTTTCCTAGGCTTCATCTTGTTTTGTGTGTGATGTGTGCTGTGACAGGACCCAAGTTCAACTATATTTGAATATCTTCACCTCAAAAATGAACTTCATACATTCAGTTCAATAGGTAACATAAGAGCTAGTAAATGTGAAGTTGCTGGCATTTAAGTTTGTGGGGATAGTGGCAGAATCTTCTCTTTTCCAGTATTCGGGCAAACTACCGAACCGATCATTTTATAGTATATTTTAAAATTCACAAATTGGCATGACGTATGTTAAAAAGCTAATGAATCAGAGCTCACAGTATCTACGGAAGACAAAAGGATGGGGCATTTGTAAGATGCCGTGACGTCTTAGAAACACCTAGATGAGTGTGCCGACAACCTAATGTGCAGCCCAAAGGAAAACTGAGACTAAAGAAGCAAAAATAAAGGAGGGGAGTTGAGTGTTAGTAGGTTGTACTGAATTGAGTGTGGAAAGGCCTGGGGGACTTCTGGGCATCAGGTACAGCGCCCCCTAATGGCCAGGTTATTACCTACAGTGTGGACAGGGAGCAGGCAATGAGTGTCCGCTGACAAATGCACCACTTTTTTTTTTTTATTGTTCAAGTACAGTTGTCTGCAAATGGAGACAAACACGTTTTTATACAAATAGTATTTAAATGTTCACTGAGTACTTTTCAAAGTACCTTTTTTTTTCCTGAATTACAGCACTAAAGAAATTATAACCCTGAAAATTCTTAACAGGAGGAAATGTCATTAATGTGAAAATTTTCAGCATGTAGGAAAGAGTGAGTTATGCAATTAAATGTATAATATTTTATTCATGTGTATAATGTTTTACTGGTCTTTCCTTAAAAATTATAATGTTTTTAGTATAAAGTTATTGGATGCAAGACCATAGGCTTTTTATTGGTATAGCTTGATTTAAAGATTCATAAAACAGTTTTACAAGCTTTCCCATGTGCTCAAGTACCATCTACGTGTGTTATGGTTATTTTATTTGTGAAATGCATTTCCAAGGAAACCCTTGTCTAAGGGGGCATATAACTGAAGTGTGTTAAGGTGCCAGAAGGCTCTGTTTCTATTTTGAAAGGTTATTAAATATAAGTTATTCTCTAATAAATTTGTCTAAGAAACCCAAAGATTAACTATTTAACAACCCAAAAGAAATGATTCATTTGGTCTTTATAAGTTTTTGGAAACTATAAAATCTAATTCCATGTACTTTTTATGAAATTCTGCCACCCAGTGGACATTTCATCCAAAGGCAGCTTCTTGCTTAATCCTTTGATGGACAACGTATTTAAAACGGTTGTTTTTAACCCACCTTAACAATTATATTTTAAATGGCAACCTAGGAACCCAATAGCCAATTAAAGACAAAGTAGCAGAAAAGATGTTTAGCCTTAAAATTGGAAGGTAAAATAACTCTGTGATCCTAAATGTTTATGTACAATTTGGCGACCACTCTTCACTCTATTATAGGCAAAGCGTGTAATTAAGTAAAACCTTATTCATAAAATCTAGATATCATCAATAGTGTCATATGAGCCAATACAAGGAACGTTCTCAGAACAGCACTCAGCACAGAACTTGTCACTAGTCCTGTTCTTAGTTTGATGACAAGGCAAGAAGAGGTCACGTATGGCTCAGGGAATACAGTCGTGAGTACCATGGTGACTGTGCCTGGTGGAAGGCGGTCACTAGCCTTGTTGTGACAATCAGATCATCAGTTACCGAAATGCCGAGTCACTGTGGTGTGCACCTGAAACTCCTATAACATTGTACACCAACATTAATTAAACATATCTAAATAAGAATTGCATCTTGGGAGGACCCTTCTCCTACTCAGACTACTGACTCACAGGCAGATTACAAAGAACTGATGTCAAAGGGAAAAATCAGACAGAAATGGAAGGTAACGCAACTTCAGGGAGCACCTGAAACCACTTTGTCTACCACGAACAGCTGAGAGAGTGTGTGTTACATAAACCCACCTGCCTGCGCAGTCCACCTTCCAGCCTAATTTACTTGTCAAAACCATTTAAAATTTTTCTCAGGCAGAGGCTCCAAAGGCAGGAAGAGAACCCACATGTCAGCCTTCAAACAAGAGTGTGTGCTCAGAGCGGGTTTTCTAACTTCTCTCCCTCACTCTGCTGTGCACTTGCAGTCAGCAGGTGAAATGTCCCCTGCTCCCAGGTGAGTCACTCTGCCTACCTGCCGCTTCTAGGGACGTGAGCTGAACAGAGGCCAGACTGGATTCTCTGTGGTCTGATGAGGAGACGAGAGCTAAAGGAAAAACCCTGCAGCATGAATGCCACAGAGAGGGATGAACTCCACGAGAGTCTCATCCGTAGCCTGCAACATGGACTGGAAAGTCAGAGCCTCGTCGCATCTCGGCAAACAAATCAAAGACAGAAAACAACAAAGACGTGCACCTTTCCCTCCAGGAATGCTTAAACCAAAGCAAACTCGAAGACTCTCGATACACAGGGTCTTCTGATAAGCAACCCCGCAAAAGACACAGAAAACTGCCAAAATATTACAGATTTTCAGTTTTATTAATTTGACACAAAGGGCTTGAAGCATGGTGGCACTTTAAGAACTATTATTTGGTAGGAATTAAAATGAACCATCACATTCTAAACCAGGGGTGTCCAACCTTTTGGCATCTGGGCCACACTGGAAGGAGGGTTGTCTTGACCTACTCATTAAATACACAAACACTAGTGAAAATTGATGAGCAAAATAAAGGCCTGTGCATAGTGTTCATGAGGTTCTCCACCACAGGCAAGCAAAAACGTCCTCACATAATAACCCTAACTACAGTGGCCCTTTCGATAATCTTTTATAATGGTAGAGCAGGTCCCAAGTTTGTGATCAATAATATAGAAAATGTACATATCTAAGTAATAAAACTTAGTATAAAACTTAGCTATAAAACTAAGTAATGTTTTAAGTAAATTTACCATTTTTGTGTTGGGCCGCATTCATAGCCACCCTGGTCCGCACGCGGCCCCTGGTAAGTTACTATTATTATTAGTTAACACAACAATAATTATTTAGAGATTATTGTCTCCATTTTCTAAGCATAATTGATCAATTAAAGGAACAGCTTCTCATAGGTAACATTTTCCTAGGTATTTCTTTTAGTCTCAATAAATCAGATAGTACTAGGAATAATAGTCACTAAATAGAAAACATAAGTTTTTTTAAAAAATTACTCATTCTACTGACTGCCCAAGTTATGTCAACTCCACTTAGAGGCTGCTTACTGATCAGAAAGATGTTAATTTATTCACAGATCGCTCTGAAGCTAGAAAATAAATAATGACACTATGTCACTAGACATTTTTAAAGATACTTAATAGTATTTACACATATTGACACATGAGTCATTAAAGAACAAAACCTTTATCTTTTCTAGGTAAGGTCATTTAGAACATCCTTCTATAATTTGGCTAATGTAAATGCCGTCCCTACGATTCAGTGTTGCCTTGCTTACATCATTCATTCTGACATTATTGAATGTTAAAAGAAAACATAAGAAAATGAATTGCTGATAGAATAAATTCACAGTCACTGAATTCAGAGCTGAAAGGAACCTGGGAAACCATGTATACATCAATCCAGAGAAGTCCTGTGTTTGGGCATGGTGCCACACAGCCAAGGAGAGGAAACAGCACTGCCACAAGACAGTGTCCTTGACCCAGCCAGCCCTGCGTGTCCAGGAGAGGTCTCGCAAAGTCTATCTATCCCCAAGAGCCCAGGAGGCAAGTCCTCTTCTGGGTCTCCTTCCAGAGCAAACAAAAAGTCCCAGTGCACGGAACCACACTCTGCTGCTACTCACATGTCACCTCTTTGCAAAGTTCTTTCTCGACCCCTGCTCTCTAAAATTAGCTTCTGACAACACCATCACAAGCCCACATTGTCTGCCACCCTTTCAACCTGCTCTCTGTTTGTGATGTAAAATTATTGTTGTTGTTCTTGGGGATTGGTTGATCGGCCGGTCAGATCATTTTCCATCACCTCCACCAGTAAACCTCGGGAGGGTGGGGTGGCCAGCTCTTTGCCAGCCACAGGGCAAACATGAGAAAGATTCCAAAGAAAGACAAGCATCGAGAGATGAGGGGGCAGAAAGGTACCAATAACAGGTTTCCTAGGTAGAGGAGGCAAAATTTTAGGTTTTTCAGCTGGCGCTCTTTAACAAAAATGACAGATTATAACAACCTAAATGAAAAGTAACTCAAAGCTTAGATTCCTGCTTATGGAACCTCTTCAGCACAGACCAATATGTACATTTCAGAAAAAAGACAGGACAAAGCACAATAGTTTTAGGCTCCCAAGTGTGGCAAACTGCAGGAAGGTAAATATATGGGAGAGAACTAATGGAGTAAGATTTGTTTCTAGATTCTTCTGGAGAGTCTCTGGGCTAATAAGCGTGCCTCCAGGAAACGGAGAATTTATTTCTTGTCTTTAGACAGACCTGGGGAGCTTTTCCTGGGTTTGCTGCTTCCTTAGCTCAAAATAATTTTTATGTCGAAGAGGAGTCCTTTGGGGTGACGTATTCCAGTTTCCTTCGCAAATCTCTGATTCATCCACACTTGAAACTAGATTCACTCCCAGGGGTGCAAGCCCTAAAATTTCTTTATTTGCTTCCTTTCTAAATTCTGTCATTTGAAGCCCCGAGAGTCTGAACAGGGGAAATTACAGGGAGAAACTTGCAGTGACTCAGCCATGCTTTGGGTTCTTACTGTGGTACTTGGGCAGAAGTAGTTTGGGCATTTCTCTAGATTGTCTTCAGGTTTTTTTTCTTTTTAAATTACAAGGGAACAAAATCAAAAGAAGGAGTCCTTATTAATCACCGGAACGACTTATTTATTACTGAGGCAATGTCTGGAAAAACCAATTTATTGCAAATGTTTCCTGCAAGTTTGCAGATTTTAGGCAATTAACAAAGGCTACTGTAGTTCACCCAAAAAGAACATTCATTGCATTGCCAATAACTCATTTTGATAAATTAGACCTCAATTGTGTTGAATTTTATGAGAAGCATGAGTTTAAAACTGCCGAGTAGCACAGCAACTATTTCCAATGACCTATGGATACAGAAAGCTGATAAAATGGAGCCTCCGCAGGCCGCTGGGGAAACTTGGAGAGAGAGAGAAAGAGAGAGAGGGAGAATGTTTGGGATTTGGGTCCTTCCTGTTTAAACATAATGCTATAAATATTGGAAAACAGTGTATCTTGCAGGACATAAAAAAGTTAAAAGCAAAACTCACCACTCCAGAAGTGAGTCCTGGCCTGCACCGCACGCTCCAGAGAGCCGCGCTGGGCCGCACGCACGCTTTCACGCAGGGCCGCACGCACACTTCCACGCCCAGCACCCCCCGCAGACAGCCTCAGCTTCTCCAGCCCCCGGGCTCCCAGCTGTGTCTTATAGGGTAACTTGGCCAGCAGGAACCGGCCCCTCCATCCTGCACTGTCCCTCCAGCGCCCTCTATTGATAAAATAAAACTGAGCTTCACGTCAACTGGCAAAGAAAAAAATAGTATGAAGGACTCTCATATATTTTCATAAATGAGCCAATAAAGTATACGTTTGTAGCTGCAAGGCTAAAAATTAGTAACCGCCACACATGGAATATCTCTCTCCATCTTTTTTTCCATCTTATCAATGTCTTTTTCCTTAAGTGGGTTTCTTATAAATAGCATACACTTGGGTCTTGATTTTTTTCTAATAGAATCTGACAGTCTCTGCTTTTTAATTGAGATATTTAGACCATTTGTAGTTAGTGTAATCATTTATGTGGTTATGTTCTACCCTACTCTTTTGCTAGCTATTTTCTCACAAATTGTTTCTTATTGTTTAGGGTTTTGTTTGTTTGCTTCCTTTTCCCGTTTTCCCTGGCTTTTATTCCAATTAAACCGTTTATGTGATTTAGCTTGTCTCAGTTTAAAGCTATAATGTGGGTGACTACTGCTGAAGTATTTATAACAATTCAATGGGAATGACTGCAACATTCTCACACTTTACCCTCCTAAGAATGACAAGTATCACAGAACCCGAAAAATGTTGCCATCTTGCACTAAAAATCCTAGTCCAAAGAAATGCAAAGACAAACGTTTGTATCAGTAAATTGTCACTTTGGCCCAGCTAGATACATTGCTTGTGGTCAAGATCTGAGGCTGACTAACGGACAGTTTGGAGAAAACAAAACAGAACAAAACAAAACAAAACAAAAAAACGCTGGGACTTGCTTTCTCCAGGGAATGAAAGCCATGTTCCTGGTGTCCTGTGGTGTTCTGCAAACTCTACCTAAAAATCTCCCCCTGCATGAGCTGCAGCAAAGAGGAGACACAACACCCCCACCGACTCCATTTATAGGTTATCAGTTCCCGCTCTTACTCTGTTCAGAGCGTGTGGACCCTGCTTACCACCTGGCTGTCTTTTAGATGGCCTGAGAGGATGGCTCCCAAGTCTCGGCTACGGGAGGTGACGCTGAACAGCAGAGCTTCTGCACTCCGTATGACCTTAAATCAAGGTGATATGTTGCCACCATAGTTGTCCAGGTATGATGGAAAGCACAGTGTAGCCACTTGCCCAGAAGCTGGCTGTGTCTAGAAATCAGCTTGGGAAGACAACAAATCTACGATTGAACAGCTGACCAAGTAATGACCCTAATAGAGCACTATTCAATAGTGCTGGTAATGACCTTATTACCCCTACACCTCCCCAAAACCTGTTGGACATTCTAATCACTATGGAATCTTTAAAGGTCAGAGTTTGGTAGGTTTAGTAGAAAGCAAGGTCAAGGAATGAGTCTGTGTATAAATCGTGATAAGCACTAAACACAGCAGGACATAAAGCTGGGCGGTGAGGCCTTTCCGAATGTTCTCCAATAAACCAACTGCCAGAGATAAAAAGAGAATGTCTCGTCCGTGGGGGTGCGAGCTGTTCCAATTAGACAGATAAGAAACAGTGTGTCTTCTCTATGGAAGATGAATGGTGTTACTTAATGAGGTCTGGAACCTGATGTCCGTACAACTTTGCTACGCGATGCCCGGGAGACGGTCCTGTCCACAGGGCAGATCTAATCCAGAGTTCGCGGCACAGCAGTGGCCTGTAGTGACCCCCGCGTTCATGAGGGTGGGTGGTATAGGAGAAAGGCCATTTCTGTTGAGAGGGAATGGAGAATCATAGTTTAAATGGTGTTTGACGGGTCATTTACTATTTTCACCTCTACCTCAGCCATAAGGTGAACAAATAATTTATTTCCTTGAGAGGACTGATGTAAGCAATGATTCCAATGATGAGAAAATGTTATTTAGATGAAAATCTATCACTTAGTAACTGCACACATAGAAAATTTGGGGGGAACGTTTCTTTATATACTGTCTGCAAAATGGCTCTTTAATGCCTTTCAGAATCCTCAAAAAAAAAAAGGAGCTTTAGCCCTTACATTATAATAAGTCATTATAAAGTGATATTCAGCCTGAGCAATTTGGTCAATCAAAAAAGAATAATTAGGATGTGCTGGGTAGAGAAAGGATTGAGGTAATACCCTTTTCTCTGCCTACTGGTTCTCAAAATAAAGGCTATAAAATAGGATGCAGTTTTTTCTAGACCAGCCTTCCAGACTCTATGAAACTTTTGATATTCAAATTGTACTTAGCATCGATATATTTTATTCTTATTTGTTTCCAGCATTGGTATGTTTATCCTCATTTGCTTTACCCCGTTTTTCTGTTCATCATGGAAACTCAGCCTGAGCCTCAAACATTTCTGATTACAAAAAAAGGAGATCGCAGTTTCAAACTACGGTGATATTATCTCTTATCTGAATTATCGCGTTCGGAAGTACTTTCTCAAAATTTCATTTACAAAACCTGTTGTAGACATTTCTCAGGCCACAGACTTTCTACTAAATTAAGTAGAGTAAGGCGGTACTTTTATTTTTTTGTAGTCCGCATCGCAGAAATCAATTCTGGTTTAAAATCTGACTGAAATGAAGCCGCCCAAGGTACTCTGCCTTCTTTTTGTTGAGACGTCTACTGTCCTCAGACTCTCAGACTTTTAGGCAAACGGATCATGAGAAGGTGGCCCCCTCTGAAGTGATGGAATGTGTTAGCACATCGTCTAAGAGCGTGAGACCGAACTAACGCAATGCCCTCCTAAATGGCAAACAGGGAAGAAAGCCAACTCTAGGGGAAATGTTTCTGTATTTCGGTCTTCTGTGGGGGCACCCTAGCTCAGGGGGCCTATTGTTGCAGTTTGAACACTTGAAGATTGTACTGAACCCTCCCCCTTTTCTTCATACCCCGTGACGATAGAATGGGATTTGACACTATAGTTTTCAAAGCACATTTATATAATAATGCATTAACCTTTCATGAAAATCAGCATATATTGACTAACGGTCATGAGAGGCTTTTATTCATTAGTAATATGATTTTTCAAAATGCTCTCCTGAACAGATTAATCACTGTCATCATCCGAGAAACCGCTCCCAAACTAGAAATGTTATTGTTATTGTAAATGAAATGTCATTAGCCAACGTGGTAGGTTTCAGTTTTTCCTGTATGTTACAGAGCTGCTGGTGTTCGGTTTTGTATAAATAGGAACCCCATATCTATGTCTGGTTGTATGAATGGTTTCGAACCGGATGAGATGCCCCGGTCCACCTTCTCAGTGACTCACCCGTCCTCCTTGTTTTTATCGGTGTATGACCCTCGGGAGTCCGTAGAAAGACAACCCGGGCCCAGGGAGTATCCTCTGGACCAAGCGAAAGTCATTATATTGCTACCTTCCCACCTGTGGTGACAACGTGGGGGGAAGGTCCTGCCTAAGACTGTGATTGAAGGGTTTAACAGTTTCAATGAAAGCTTCTGCCAGTTACGTGTCTAAAGGCAGTAGAAGCTCTGCTCTTTGGACACTTAAAATAACGGGTCTGCTCTCTTAAGCATCAGGAGGTACTGGCCCAGGGCCCAGACTGCCAACTCGTTCTATAGGAGGTTAGTTAAGCAAGCACTTTAGGCTTCACTGGCCATAAAGTCTGTCAGGACTACTCACTCTGTCATTGTCATGCAAAAAAAGCAGGCATGACAGGTAGGTGTGGCTCAGTTCCATAAGACTCTTCTGTTCCCATAAAACTTCATTCACAAAGGTGGTGGGTCCGACTTGGCCTGTGGGCCATCATTTACCAACGACTGGCCTGGAAACAAGAAGAAATATTGAAAGCACTCTGCCTGATAATGCAGACTGCATCTCCATTGTGGATCTGGGAACTCTTAGCAGATTACGTTACCATCATTATGAGTATCACTGGTGAGAGTCTCTTGTTTTACCTTAGGAGGAGTGTGTTTGGGGTGGGGTGGGGGTAGAACTATTAACAGAAGGGAGATGAATGAAGGCACCCCTTTGAGAAGCCTGGGCAGATGTAAGGAATCCATAAAGGGATGGTGAGCTGCTTGAGCACTAGGAACACCAGAAAGAAATTATCCCTTTATAAGGGAAAGATGTGGTGTGCAGGAACCTAATCAGAACTAGCATCTGAAAGAGGGCTATTATATGAAGTGTGACCAGTGGAGAACACAGGCACTTCTGGAACTATGGAGAAACGGAGGTCAAGTAATGCCCGGCCCCTGTCTCCCTGGGTCCCGAGTCTCTTGCTGGTGCCTCCCACTGGCTGACTCTGAGACTGGAGGAGGACAAGGACCCCCAGGTGACACAGCCCCTAGTAGTCAGTTTCCCATGGCACAAAGGAAGAGAGGAAAAGGCAGAATATAAATGAGGGTTGGGAGAGTGGCTGTGTTATTTTCAGGAATCACCACCGATGACTGTAGCTTTGCAGGACACACTAGGAAGATACTTTTGATTTTATCGGGGCATAATTAAAACACAAAGCCCACCCTTACATACAGTGAGCAATTTGGTAACTTTTGGCATACATACACATCCTGAAAACCATCACCCCGGTCAGGACAATGACCACATCATCATCCGAGAAACTTCCTGGTGCCCCTCTGTACTTCCCTTCCACACATTGCCACCTGTCTCCCCACCCCCCCCAAAACCACCCATCTATCTACTTTCTGTAACTACGGACTGGGTTACGTTTTCTAGAAATTCCTATAAATGGCACCGCACACTATGTACTTTTTTTTTTTCCAGTTTGTCTTATCATTACTTTGACACGGGTCCACTTTCTTGTGTATAGAACTAATTCCTTCCTTTTTACTGCTGAGGATTCTGATGAAGGGAACAAATTTGTTTATTCATTACCTTGATGGTAAAGAGTTGGTTTACGCCTGCTTCTTGGCTACTTACAAATTAACCTGCTACAAATATTTGTGTGCAAGTTTGTTGTGGGAACATATAGCGCCTTGAATGGCGGACCCCAAAAGACACGACCACATCGAAATTCCTGAAACCTGTGAATGTGAGTGACCTCATTTGGAAATAGAAGTTTGGGGATGAAATTACATTAGGGATCTTGGTATAAGATCAACCTGGATGCAGGGTGGACCGTAACGTCCCAGGACTGGTGTCCTCACAAGAGAAAGGAAAAGAGGGTTTGGCATACAGAGAAACGGGGTGCCCCATGAAGAGAGTCGAAGACTGGAGTGATGAGTCCACCATCTCTGGGGCAGGATCACCTCACGCTGCTAAAGAACACAAATCGTTAACACAACAGAACAATCGAAACATTTAGGCAGCTAGGAGAACGGGAAAACACCGTTCTGCACTGGAAAACACCGGTTTTTAGAAGAAAAAACTGAGAACGGGGAGGAGACAGATCTCTTACAATAACTGATGGAACGAGTAGATGGAAAGTCCATGAAGATACCGAAGATCTGAACAACACTATCAACCGGCATAGCTGGGCTCTCTGAACATTCCTCCCAGCAGCAGCAAAACCTGCGCTCACGGGACGTTTACACAGGTAGTAGACCATAGCCCGGGCCTTCCAACAGGGCTCCATACTGTTCTGAAAATTCAAGTTATACAGGTTACGCTTTCTGACCACAGTACTTAGGGGTTTGGGGTTTGTTTTTTTCCTTTTTGTTTAAATCCCAACCTTAAAAGAAAAAGAAAAAAAAAAAAACACCTGCTTGTTGGTGGTGGCGAGGGGGTTAGGGCTGAGACTGCACGCTCAGCACCTGGTCCAGTCCTGTTTCTAACAAGCCCCAGACCCGAGAGTAACACTTGTCAAACAGCCCTCAAGAGTATCACTTTCGGACCTTTAAAGGCAGCCCCTTAAAACCTGCCCCAAATCCGGGATCCAGAGGACACAGTGGATGCAGCCTGGCCTCCCCGTTGGCAAGTAAAGCTCCTCTTTCCCCCCAAGCCGGTGCCATTGCCTTGGCTTCTGTGCTCTGGGGACATCCAACCCTTGTTTGGGAACAAGACTGCAGAGAGCCACGTGACAAACGTGCTCAGGGAAGCGCTATACAGGTTTTAAAAATCCCCACTTCGCCGCACTGTTGCTATTTACGTTTGCGCACCGACTTCTACCGCCAGGAAACCCTTGCAACTCCCAAAAGGGCACGTGGAAACATTTTCCATGCACCTCCCAAATACAGGTGCTTGAGGCAGGTGTCCAGGCGTGTCCTGCATCGGGGACCCTGACTCCCGGCGCTGCGAACGTTCCACGTAAAAGGGCTGAGTTTGCGTGGGGGCAGGGAGAGGAAAGATCTGGAATCCGCCGGAGCCCGCGGCCGCAGCCCAGGGACACGCCGTTCCCGAGCCTCGCTCTGCGCAGCCCGGCGGCCCCGGAGGCTCCGCCCCGGCCTCCCCGCCCCACCCGCGCTGTCGCCCCGCCCCGCCCCGACCCTTGGCGGCGGCGGCCGGCGAAGGCTGAGCGCCGAGGAAGTTTGTCCCCAGCGGCGACCCTCCTCCCGTGGCAGCAGCGGGGGCGTCCCTGGCGGCGGCGATCGAGCGCCCCGAAGACGCCCGGGCCGGCCCGGCGGCCTAGTGGCCGCCAGACGCGCAGGCCGGCCGCCGCCCCGCGCCGCGCGAGCGGAGGGGACCGTGGGGAGGCGCGCGCCCTCCCGCCCTCCGTGCACGCCGGGGGCCCCCGGAGATGGCGGGAGGGCACTGCGGCGGCTTCCCCGCAGCGGCGGCCGGCAGCGGCGAGATCGTGCAGCTCAACGTGGGGGGGACCAGGTGGGCCCGGGTTGGGGTTGCGGCCTTCGGCGTCGGGAGAGACACCGCGTCGCGGGCGAGCGCGGGGGACGCGGGGGCCCTCCCGGCGCGAGTGGCGGCGGATCTCGCCTGGGCGGTGTCTGCACCGGGAAGGGGCGGGCACTGGGGCCTCTCGGAGTTCCCGGGAGCGGGCCCGTGCGAGGCGGGGCTGCCGCCTCCCTGGAACCCTCTGTCTGTCCCTGCCCCTTCCTACGGTGCCCGTGGCCTGTGGCTCGGGCGGGGAAGGTGAACGGGCCCCTGCCCTCCCGCCCTTCGTGCCCTGGCGCATCAGTCCTGGGGGGCTCCTGGGTTCAGGGCGTGCAGGGGGTTGTTATTCTCAGACTTTCTCGGTGCGTGGCTCTGCAGGATTGTGTAACTTTTAGGGCGACGTGTCCAGAAACTTCACTTTGCAGAGTTGGTTCTGGGAAGCCGGGGCTGTGGGCATCGTGTGCCGCCCTCGTGGAAAACAGACAGACACACAGCTCCTCTGTCCTCTCTCTGGCCTGCCTTCGCCTCTCTGCCTTTTACTGAGCTCGTTGGGGAAAAACATCCCTCCGCCTTTTCTTTTCTGGTGAATTGACTATGACTTATGAGTCAGCCCTCAAAAACGGGCGTTTGCCAATTCTGTTCAAGGCCCAGGCGGTTGAGTTCTAGGGTTAGTGGAGGCAGGGTTCTGGAATGCAGCGTGTTCCACTTGCTGTGCTCAAATATCTTAAATTTTTAAATAATGGTTTCAAATGTGCACAATGGAAACTGTGAACCATGGCGATGAAACGTTTGAGTCTTACACGTCCAGTAGTTTTCTAAGTGCACTAGAAAGTTTAACAGGAATAATTCCTCGTTCGTTCCTTGCAGCCCCCCCAGCCCCAAACAAAATGGTTCAATAGTTAAGAAATTACAGCATTGTTGTCACTGTAAAGATAGATACCAGTCTTATGGAGGAAAAGATTTGCTCCCAAGTGTAAGAAATGGACGTGTTCCTGACATCAGTGAAAGTTGAGCAGGCTTGGAAACCTGCAGATGGAAGATTGGAACACCCACAGGGGTGGCCTACCATGAGTGTCAATACTGAGGAGTGACTCGTCATTGAAAATCCTTACGCTGGTTTCTTATTGCTACTGTTTGCTAACAGATGCGTTTCCAGGCATTCTAAAGGGCCTGCGGTGTCATGATAAAAATTGAACAGTACTTGTGTTTCCATACGTTACAAGTTCATGGCTTTATAGTGAGTGGGCTCTTGTTAACGACCAGACCATAGAATTCAGTTTGAAAACTTTAAAGCACAGAAGGCAGGCAAGTTTTCTTGGAGCTGGAATATTTTATATTTTGTTTCAGTGCTTCTGAAACTTGATCAGGTTCTAAATTGTTCTAAGTGACGATATTAGCAAAGAATACAAATTAAGACATATATTAGAAAGCTATGGAAAGACGGATGAAGGCTGTTAACATAGGAATGAGAAATAAAGAAAAAAAAGCCACTCTTTGGATAGCAAGTTTTATGGCGAGTAGCGCCCTGGCCTGTACACAGAAACGGCACACCCATCAGTAACACTGAATGTTCTCAGGCTGTTTTCTTCAGTTACTTTGAATCATCGACTCTTGCATCATTGTAGAGCTGGGAGGGATCTAGAAGTCATCTATATCTTGTGCAGAACACAGATTAGCAGTCACTGAAGTCACTGTAAAAGAAAGCCCAGCTGGAACTGCCACTTAAAACCCAGGGACTGCCTGCTGCTGGGAGAGCCCTCAGAGGCCCAGAACTGGGGTGTCTCAGAAGTTGCAAAGTAAAAGTCAGAAGCAGCACGTGCCAGGGGCAGGGTCATCACGATTTTTTTGATTTCCAGAGAAGTGAGATACAGAATAGATATATTCAATGAAATTATAGAAATGACCGATTTTTATGATTTATCTTTGGGGTTGATGTAGAAAAAAAAGATGACGTTTCATTTAGAATTATTAACATTATTTACAAAAAAAAAACTAATGAAGTGAAGGAAACCCAATATAACTCAGTTTGTGATTAATTCTATTAGAGTGAGTATGAGTTGAGGCCTCCTGAGAGAGGTCTGGGACCAGCCACTGGGGGGACTCACGGAAAAAGAGCTTTGGAGTGACAGATATGGGTTCCAGTTCCCAGGCTTTACCTCTGACTAGCACCCACCTTGGGCACATTACTTTTTAGTACTTGGTTTCCAAAAATGGGAAGGGATGATAATAGTGCCAGCCTCACTGGATTGCTAAAGGAATTTGAAGTAACGAATGGGAAATGCAAGGGTATTGGCATTACCAATAGTAACATTGCAGAATAAGTAACTAATTAGAGTGCTTCTAAGTTAATTTCGTAGGCGGCAAGTAGCATCAGGTATAAATGTGAGCATGCTGGTATCTTTAGTAATAATTTTGTTGAGACCAGATTGCACATGTCCCTTTGCTCGGCACACAGTGGGTGTGAGTGAAAAAACTGAGAGAAGATGCTTTCATGTATGTTGCAGAAAAGTCTTATCATGTAATTTTAAGTGTAGGTTTCATGAAATCATATTTGGAACCAGTTTGGGAGCTCTGTTTTTTTTCCTGTCTAATTCTTGTTATTAAAAAAAAAAAAAATTGGTGGGGCAGAGGGTTCTATCCCTCTGCCCTAAAATTCCCGATTGCTAAGCCCACCCCAAATTGGTGATTTTGACTGAAATTGTTACTATGACTTTAAGCAGACCTGTGCAGTTTTCTAAGTAACATAACATCTGAGTTATCTGGCTGGTATCTTGCCGAGTAAGCAGCAGTGAGTGTGAAAGGCCCATCTGATACATAGTGACTCCTGCATTGGAGGAGGGGGCGGGGTCCCTCCAGTTTACCACCCACTGGATTTGCTTTGATTATTTGACCGGCTCAGTTTCCTGGGAGTAGCTGTAATCTCATTGATCCTTGACCAGTCTGCTAAGGGATCACCTGGGAAAATTTGGGGTGTTTTCTTGAGCGAACTGTTTAGCTCCTTTCTTAAATCTGATTAATGGGCACAGGAGCTGCTTTGAAAAGCTTTAACAATATTCAGATAATAAGGCCTGGACTGGATGAGCCCAAGATTTCGTTCTTGGTCATGTTACTTTACATCAGTTGCTGATATTTTTTTTTTGTCCTGGTCTGTTACACTATGCCTTGGTAAAGTTCCCTCTGTTTGTGCTACTAGGCAGACTTGACCAAATGTCACTTAACCTCAAAAATGATGTATTAACTGAGTGATTTTCTTTAAGTGAATGAATACAATTGCAAATCGCCTAAGACTGCATTTAAAGAATGTGTTAAATGCTTTATGTACAATGGAATTACGATGAGCTCAAAATGATAATATAGGATAGACTATTTGGAAAAGCTGTTAAGGAGAAAGTAAAACCTTAAGAGTGTTAAGAAAAATGGTTGGGGCTTTGATTATTGGGTATCACAAGAGCTATGTAGCTGGGATAAATTCAAAAAACTGAAATGGTAGGGACCGTGAATTTGGGGGATATTGAGCACCCTCTGTACGAGGGGAACATGGTTTGTGCTGGGGAGGTAAAATGGGACCTGAGGACAATTCTGGGGTTAGGTAGAGAAGGTTAGAATTGGTGTGATGGGACAGTTGTTGACTCTTTGGCAGGTGGCCTGCTGGAAGGCGTGTGTAGGGAAGCCTTACATGTCAGTGAGGTAATTATTTGCTTTTGTTGAGACCTCTTGAGTAATCTTAATTCTGAATTGCAAGAAGTCTAAAGCTATGAAATGTGATGAATATAATTGACAAGGTTATAACTTTGCAAAAACTTGTAAATCATTGGCCAGCGTATTAGAGCAAGGTGACTAATATTGGAA
>VMDR010011538.1:0-28267 GCA_007922815.1 Macrotus californicus | reverse complement strand
GCAGGGCTCTTACCTCTATCCCGTCTGCCTGTTTTAGGTTTAGATAATTTTAACAGACTGGTGATGTCTTTTATTATTTTTTATTCAACTTTTGTGTGTTGTATATTTACTCCAAATGAGTAATGTGTTAGCAAGACAAAAGTTTACAAAGTTTTGACCAGGAAAATGAAAATACTATACTCACATTTACAAACTTCCCAATGTCTAGAAACTTTGGTTACATTACCAAGGCTTTGCCTGGAATATCAAGTTTGAGACACATGCATAGACTCAGATATGACTAAACAGCTTCAAGGAACTGAGACTGACTTTATGGGTGCGAATAGAATACCCTTGGGAAAAATCAGCCTGGTACAAGGCTTACAGGGTTCCCAGCAGGCTTACCAGGTCAGTGAGGAAGGTCTCTCCGTGGCAGGTGCCAGAACCTCAGAATATTTGGGGGACTTTACATAGAGAGGAATTAAACCCAAATCTAAAGGTATAACAGGCAATGCCTGATAGCAAATATTTGGCTTGGGGTCTTAATATCAAGAGGCTGTTAAGAGTTTTACCTGGATATTCCTTATAAAAGTTTCAACAAAAAAGATTTAAAAGAGCCTATCTGATCAATTGTTATTCTTGCTACCCTGCTATAATTGGGGCAAGTTTTTGGAAATTAGATTTGTTTTACAAATAAATTACTTTTAATATAGCTATTGTTTATAAAAATTAGGGTGATATTGAGAGAAAGAAAATTATGTTTCTAGAGAAACTATAATACATACTTGTGGATTAAATTCTAGTTCTGTTCATTGTCTTTGAAGTTTTGTTTTCCATCTGTAAACTGGGCTGGATCCTGAATTCTCCTACTGTCCCCTAATATTTGGCTACAACTATGCCACTAATGTTTCCCATTTTTCTCCTACTTTTGACTTGGAGCCATTGAGAACTAAAGCTGCCCTTCTCCTGAAGCCCTACAAACTGAAGCTGAACCACCTGATGTGAGCTTAAGAGAGATCACCACAGTGACCCAGGCTTAGACAGTCTTCATGCCTGTGCTGTATAAGCTGTTCTGAAAGTTTATCTGACCACCCAATAACATCACAGGAGACATTCCAAACCGCAAAAGATGCTGTGGTTCTAATATCTAGGAAACTTCTAGTCTGGCTTCCACCAAGGCCAGGAAGCTAGTTTATACTTACCTCCAACCACTGACCTTTGTTTGTCTTTCATTTCCATAGAAATGCCTCATTGAATACATGGTGGCTTTCTTATATAATAAAGGCCCTGCTGGAACCCTGCGTACATCACCACCTCCTGAAATGAACGTAACTGGACTGACCCATTGTGAGGACTAACTGGTTCAATGAGATAGGACAGCCTACAAACTCAGCTTCTGGACTGTTTAACTTCCAGAAGGTTCAAAGGTGGAACTGTAGGAGAGCAAGATTTGCCACTCCACAATGTGTCTCTTTGGCATGACGATTAATTTAGGCTGATAACTTTTAAGAAACAGAAGACTAGGAAAATGTATCTTGTTGCCTGCTCCTTGAGGGCCTAAAACAATTTAGATAATGGGCCTGTTTTGGGAAAAGAGTTATCACCAGAGATATCTACAAAGAATCTGGGCCAGATGTGGTGGGGGAGACTCCATAGTGTCTAAAGATCAGAGTCTTCTTTGTGTCCCATTGTCTCTGCACAACCCAGTGAACATTTGTCTTCCAAACCTTTGCATCTCAATCTTCATGGGGATTACCTTCCTCCCCTTTCAAGTCCCAAACCACTACCCTTTCTCCTTAGCTCAAAATGGTTATAAACCTCTCCTGCCTGATTTATCATTGGGCCCCAGGTTGTATGGAACCCCTGTATGTACCTACACACTTAAATGTGGTCCTTTTCTTCTGTTAACCTGTCTCATGTCAATTTAATTCTTAGACCAGGCAGAAGACCCTACGAAGGAAGCATGTGATTTCTCCCTCCCTGACACCTTCTGACTTTACCAACAGTGATTGATTGAAGGACAGTCTTGTTAATAACTTTCTTAGAAAATACAATAGGGGATGATATGTAGTCTGGGCCCAAAATTACTGAACCCACACATTTAGGTGATATACAAAAGTCTGTCAGGAAAAAGTCCAGTCATTGTTAACATAACAAGAGCAGTTTGCGTGACATCAGTGTGACCTGGCAGCCGAGGAGAGTGGACTGGAATGCACATGCGTGAACAATGACAGCTTCACTTTACTAGTCAGTGGGGTGGTAGATGCCATTGAGTGAGCCACATGCTCACTCAACGTGGCCATCACATTCAAAATGACTGAACAAGTACAGCAACGAATCTACACCAAATTTTGCGTTAAGTTGAACATTACTCTGCAGAAACCATTTGGATGACTCAGAAGGCCACAGCTAAGGGCAGCTGGTGATTGACAGCTTCATCATGACAACACACCTGCTCATGCATCACGTCTTGTGCAGAGTTTTTTGGTGAAACATCATATCACCCAGGTGACTCAGTCCCCCCTACAGCCCAAATTTGGGCCCCATGACTTCTAGCTTTTCCCCAAACTACAATCACCTTTGAAGGGAAAGAGATTTCAGATCATTGATGAGATTCAGGAAAATATGATGGGGCAGGCTGATGACAATTAGGAAAACTGTGTGAGGTGCCAAAGTGCCTACTTTGAAGGGGACTGAGGCATCATTGTCCTATGTACAAGGTTTGTTGTATCTTGTATTTTCTTCAATAAATGTCTCCATTTTTTTTATATTCATGGCTGGTCATCTTCTGGACAGATCTTATAGATACACTGAGGAAACAGAAGACACCAGCGTGAGTCTAGCCTTAGTCCCAAATCTTAGATGAGAGTTGAATAGTGATTAACATTTTAATATTTTTCCTTTCTTTTCTTCCCTCTCCCTTTCTCCCTTCCTTTTCTCTTCATTTCACATGACATATGAATACATTCAATCCTAATACTGACAAGTATTATTCCTATTTTACAGAAGCCACTAAACTTTTTTTACTTCAGGTCAACCAAATTTTAGTTGAATCCTTTAGGGCTCACAAATTAGAATTATATCTACCCCATTGACAAGGGCCTTAGTTCAGCAGTTCAGGTGAGGAAAATAAACCAGTTTTTGTAAGACTATGTGGGTTTTAATTTCTCATTAAAAGGCTGGCTTCAGTGATGTGTGGGATGTTTCCAGCTGTCTTCAAAGGTTTAGAATAACCCCTGGCTGGTGTGGCTCAGTGGATTGAGCAGCGGTCTGTGAACCAAAGGGTTGCTGGTTCGATTCCCAGTCAGGGCACATACCTGGGTTACAGGTCAGGTCCCCAGTAGGTGGTGCACAAGAGACAAACATACATTGATGCTTCCTCTCTTTCTCCCTCCCTTCCCCTCTCTCTAAAAATAAATTTTTTTAAAATATTTAGAATAAAATTTAAAAATCTGTGAGAGAGAACTCTAAAAAATTACCCAAAGGAGTGTGGTTGGAACCAAGGTCTCAAACCAGAGCTCCAGGAACCCTCAGTAGCTGGGTGCCTGCAGTTAAGCAGCTCTGTAAGCAACTGAACTCAATCCCATCCCCTTCCATATGCCTACTAGTGGCACAACTGGGGACTCTCTATTATTTGTCATATTCCTGCCAGATTGGCTGGCACCACAAATATTTCTTGCTTTACCCAGAAATAATGTCATATATTCCCCATCATTCCTTTGCACTGGTCTCTCCAAACTCTTATGACCCATTATTTTCCACTTGCTCAATATGTTCTGATTGATGCCTTCAGTTTTCTTCTGTACCCTGCTTTTCTTTTCTCTGCTTAAAGCATTCTGACAGACACAATAAGTACTCTGCCCGTTTTGATTCTGCTTTGTTCTCTGTGCCCCAAAGATTCTCTTGGCTATAATCTCAATAACCCAAGTAAGTCCCCTCACACTACCACCAAGGTCTGTCATCTACTTGTTTGCAATTAATTAAAACTAGTTCATAATTCTGATCTTAACTGGCCCCCAACCTCTGTTAAGACTTATTTCTCTCTTACTCCAATTCCTTAGCTTTTTACTTCTATTTAGATTTGCATGATATAATCATTTAATGGATTCCCACAGTGTCTTCGGTGATTGCTTAATTGAGAAGTTCAGACACGGCAGAAGAATATTAAAGAGATGCTCTAGAGTCACCGGGGCATCTCAAACCATAGAGCGTGTTCCAACTACTTAATTTATTGATTCAACCACTTAAAATGGAGTATTCATTAAATGCCAACTGTAGGCATGGAGGATACCAGAGAGCCCAGGCTCTACTTTTTTGGAGTTTGCATTCTAGTAGGAGAAAACAGAAAACAAGCAAATGAATAAATGATTCCAGGGTGATAAATGCTGTCTTTATCTACTTGGGCTGCTATGACAAAAACCACAGCCTGAGTGACTTAGAAACAGGAGGTGAGGGCCCTCTCCTGAGTCACAGGCTTCTTGGGTTATCTTTACACATGGAAGGGCCTAGGGAGCTCCCTGGGGCATCTTTAGAAAGGTATTCATTCCATTCTTTAGGGTCACACAGATAAACTAGTCACCTCCTGAAGGCCCCATCTCCTAATACCATCACAGTAGGTATTGGAATTTTAACATAGGAATTTCGAGGGGATGCAAACATTCATGCAATAGCAAATGCTATTACAGAATTTAAAACGAGAAGAATGAGAAAGAGCAACTAGTGTTGAAAAGGAAAGTCCTTTCCATTTTAAAATGTAATATACAATCCTAACTCTTAAAGAGAATGTATCAGTTAACACTGCCTCCAGAAACTGAGTCTTATTTCTCCATACTCAAGCTAACACTGTATTATTATACTTTGTTAAGTAATATAAAAATCTCATTGTCATTTAAATAATTTCTTTTATTTTGAGAAATTGAGCCATTCATATTTTCTTTACAGTGATTTTAATGTTCATGTCCTTTTCCCATGTTAGGTTTGGGTCACTTGGAATTGACTTGCTTAAGAGCTCTTTACATATTCTGCAAATTAGCCCTTTGTTGTAAGTTCCAAATACATTTTCCCAACTTGTATTTTGGCTTGCCCCTGGTAGTTTCTACGTAAAAGACAAGCTCCTCTTTCATGTTGTGTCTAAATATTTGGAGACTAAATGGTATTTAGGTCAGGTTCCCCAGCTGCAGACCCTAACATGAGGTTTCATGTGCAAGTGATTTATTAAACAAGTTTCCTTAGGAAAAACTCTTAAGAGAAGGAAAGAAGCAGAAGGGGAAGAAGCCAAGAAAGGTTGCAACTTCACTTGAAATCCTGCAGAGGGCAGCATTTGCCTGATCATACATGGGATCCAATGAATGCTGCTGGAAGCAAAACCAGGCTGAATTATTGGGTGGGTGGGTGGATGGGTAGAAGAGAGGAGTGGGGACACACGCTGAACCTGGGAGAAGGGGTGTACAACAGACAGTAAAAAGGACCCTGGGGGATCTGTGTGGGCCAATGGCTGTTAACAATGTATAGGTCAAGGGTCAATGAAAAGGAAGAATAGAAAAGTTCAAAGCCAGCATCTGACCCAGTCACTCATGTATAATTTTTCTCCTGATGGTGCCAAGTTATTGGGAAAGTCGATTTTCAAAAATTTAAAGGCTCAGTAAGTATCTGTAGATGTATATCTTCAGAGTCTGCGGAAAGAGGTAAAGCCTTGAAAAGGGGACACTTAGTCTTGGTTAAGGAACACAGAATGTAGTTTTGCTTCCTTATTAATAAAGGGCATCCTTGTTATATTTCTGGCATAGCTGGAAAATAACCCCTGAGAGTGACTCTCATTAGCATCTCAGGCTACTTCTTCTTGGAGGATGCTTAAGCTCCACTAAGGAAATGTCTCTCACAGTCCTCTGTGAAATAATTTTTTTGTTGTGAACACTATCACAGGTGTCCCCCATTCCTCTCTTTGCCCACCTTTACACAGCCCCCTAGCCCCCCAGCCTTCACCACTCTTGTCTGCGTCCATGGGATATGCATACATGCAGACGTGTTCTTTGGCTAATCCCTTCACCTTCTTTTATCCAGTGCCCCCCACCTGCCTCCCCTCTGAGATTCTGATATCTGTCAGTCTGTTCCATGTATCCATGCCTCAGGATCTATTTTGGTTGTCAGTTTTTATTCATTAAATTCCACATATGAGTGAGATCTTATGGTATTTGTCTTTCTCTGACTGGCTTATTTCATTTAGCACAATGCTCTCCAGGTCCATCCACGCTGTTGGGAAGGGAAGGAGCTCTTTCTTTTTTACAGTTGTGTAGTATTTCATTGTATAAATGTACCACAGCTTTTTTATCCACTCATCTACTGATGGACATTTGGGCTGTTTCCAGATCTTGGCTATTGTGCTGTGAATATAGGGTTGTATATATTCTTTCTGATTGATGTTTCAGGATTTTTAGGCTATATTCCTGGACTTGGAATCACTGGGTCAAACTGAAGTTCCATTTTTAGTTTTTGAGGAAACTCCATGCTGTTTTCCACAATGGCTGCACCAGTCTTCATTCCCACCAACAGTGCAAGGAATAAAATTAATCCTGTAAGGTAAGTATCAAGCATAGAGCATTTGAAAGAACCTCATGACTCTTTTGATGACAAATACTTCACTAGCACAGAGCATTACTGAATTTAGGGCTGACCTCTCCCAGTTGTCAGCCCAGGCATGCCCATGTGTAGTAGTGTTTCCCTAGCATGGTGGTGGGGTGGGGGGGGGGAGAGATCAAACAGTGAGACAGACAATCCTTAGTCTCTTTATTCTTTGTAGAGCAGAGTCTTGGACCATCTGCCTCCAGAGGGCAAAATGAATTAATAATTTTAATAGGGAATATTGACATATTTCTCAAGTCCAAAGAGAAATACAGATTGCAAGAATACACACAGATTAAAATCAGTAAATGCTCCTCAGTGAAAGAATGGAGCACCCTGTTACCTTTAGGTGCACACACACAATACAACAGGTTTTACATTGGAAGTACATTTACTATACATTTTGCCTCGAAAAAGGAATTGTAAGTTACTTTGGGGCAGCCATAAATTTCATTGCAGAACATTACTTTTCTCAGCATCTTAACAGAATGCAAGGAGTGGTCTCAATGACGACCTAAGACTTACTTTCCAGACCTAGTGAACAGAGTACCTTGCTCTAAGTTCCCACAATTAAAGTGAAAAATTGATGGTTCCTGGTCCCACAGAGAAAAACAAAGTATCAAGTTCATAAACAAATGTTCAGTAACATCAAAAATATTTCAAGTTCTTAAGATTAGCAGTAGAAACAAAGGAGGCAGTAAGTGTATATATTTAATTCTCTGGTACAAACAAAAAAGACACCAACATTCACTTTGACAACTTATTGATTTTTCCCATTGTTTTATTCTTTGGTTTTAAATTATAATAACATAACAGAGCTGCTGCTCAAGGCTTAGAATAAGACAATATCTAAAAAATTGATAGCACTACATGTGTGTGTTACTTTACATGTGATGTGCATGGCTTAGCAATGGCTTCCTGAGGCTCCCCTTTTCTTAAGGAGGTTATCATTTCCTTGAACTTAGTTGGTCGATCACTTAGAGCATTTGTGTGCCTTAGAGTTCCATAGTCGGTAGATGCTAAGGGAACTTTAGATTTGTTTAGCCATCTCTAGGAAATCATTCTGAAATGTGATTAGCAATACTTTTCCAATGTGTAGGATCGTGAGTTTTCCTCACCACGATGACATAAAAGCCATAACGACATCTAAACAAGATCCATGTATTTGAGACATTTTTTGACATCAGCCCATGGAGAACTTCCTCAATCCTTTACAAAACTGTTATCTCCTTGTACAAATGTACTGTAATTCATTGAACAAGCCTCACATTGATGTACGTATGGGTTATTTCCCCCATTGTTTAAAAATGTATTTGTTGACAAAACCAAGGTATTTGTCCTGTAGAGTTCCCTAGGATCTGAGTTTTGATCATTACATCCTTGATGTGTTGTTTTGTGTTTTTTTATCCTCACCCGAGGATGTGTTCACTGATTTTTACAGACAGAAAAAGAGAGAGAGAGAGAAACATCTCTCAGTAGCCTCCCATACACACCTCAACTGGGGATTGAACCAGTAACCTAGGTTTGTACCCTGGCTGGGGATCAACCCACAACCTTTTTTGGTGTACAGGATGGTGGTCCAATCTACTGAGTCCCTGGCCAGGGTGTTGTCTTGCATTTTTCTTTGTTTCTTGTGTTTCCTATGAGTTGGTAGAGGCTGATCAGATTTGGGGTTGATTTTTATAAGGATTATAATCTTGTAAGGATTAACATACTTCAGTTAGGTGGCATGCAATGTCTGGTTCTGTCTTTTTGTGTAATGTTAGCAGCATTAAGAATCAGTGCCTAGGTGCATTAATTAATTAGAAATTGCAAAATGGTTATATTCTGTCACACTTTCTTCATTCACTGGTTTCAATGAAGGAGAAACTTCTTCCTCTTCACTATTTGCTTACCCTGAAGTGTAGTTCATATAGATAATGTATAAAAATGATCGATTCTTTCCCTTTATTTACCTGTTTTCAGATCAATGTGTTGGTTCCTTAGTGTTGTTCAAAGGTGGTCAATAAAGGTATTTCTCTTGTATCATTTTGACCTCATGTACTTAAATATAATTGATACATTTTAATCTACTGCAGTTACTTCATTAGTGATTTTTGAATTTTTGCCTCTTTGTCAGTAGAAGCCTGACTCTGAGTTGGCTAGTAAGCATTTTTGTACAGTCCTAATGATCTCTGATATCATTCTTGCTTTATGGTATAACAAGATGTTCCAGACTCACCTTGTACATTTCCTTCTCTTAGGGCTGGGATCAGACATTTTCCTAAGAGATTCTGGTATTTTTCAAGGGTAAATGATATTTACATATTTAGATTATGAGAGCTAAGTGTATATTGTTAGTACATTGGTGAAGTAATTTCAGTTTTTCTTCCATGGGGTCACAAAGAACACTGACTGCCTGATACCAGAATCACTGTACTTGTGGGTTATGCTTCTCTGTAAAAAGAACTTTGGTGCAAATAAGTCTTCTGTAGTTTCTGTTGAGATCTAATGAAAAGATTAACTAGTTTATGCTCAAAAGATTAGGGTTCAAGTTTAGGTACTTCTGTGCAATATTAAGTCATTTTACTACTCTGAATCAGGCAATTTCTTCTACCTATCACAGCTTTTATAGGGCCAATAATGAAACTACGTGATAATAATCGTTGATATTTACTAGCACTTTTTTTTATGTGATAGCTTTTATGCTAAGTGTATTACCTACTTGATATTAAATCAATATAAAAGGACAAAAGATACCATTATTACCTCCCTTTTATAAAAGAAAACATGGAAGATTAGAAAGTCTGAGTACCTTGCTATTTCCATGAAGGGAAGTTAGAGAGATCCTAAGAAGCTGTGGCCATTAAACAGCCTAGGAAGTGGATTTCCTACCAAGGAGAATTGAGCCAGAGTAAGTCCATGTAGAATCTACAGCTGGAAAATGTGGAGCTTGATTAAATATAATCAGTAGTAGTAGCCCCAATTAATAAAAAGTGCATTAAATTCATGGCCAAATGCTAAACAAATATATGTGGATTCCTTTACAACCACACTTATGGTGGAAAGGATTTTTGGCAACCTGGATTTTATATAGGCCTCTTTCACAAACTGGCTCTTTGTCTTCGCCAAGAGATTTACTCTCTTCAGGCCTCAGCTTCTCACACAGGAGTTAAACTAAGACTTCGAAGGCAAACGTGCTAGGATAAGAATAGAATAAGAATGCTTGAGAATGGCTTTGCAATAGCTCACTATTAATATATAGAGTTTAAAGAGACCCTTCTCACATATTTATAGATTCTACTTTGATTCAGGTTTCTGAGTCACTCGTCGATTCATTGAAAATACACATTGAGGACCTACCATGTGCCAGGTACTGTAGCAAGTAGTGTTTTAGCAGTGAACAAAGTGAAGTCTTCACAGTCCTAATTTATACTGGCATTTTAGTGAGGGAAGACAGAAAATAAACACAAACATAATACATACTATTTCAGATAAATGCTACAGATCAAAGAATAAACAAGGGAAGCCGATGGTTAAGGGAAGTATCCAGGTCCAGTGCCCTCTTAACTCTTCCCTGAATACACCAGGCCCACTGCTTCACATGTACTAGCTGATTCATTTACCTGGCACTCTCTTCCGCCTACCATCCTCATGGCTAACACTCCCTGATTCAAACAGCGCCTGCTCAATGGAGCCCAACACATGGAAACTCCCACCCTCTCCCACTCTGCTCCCTATTTTCTTTTCCATACAGATCTAACATCTGACATAAATTGCTTATTTGTATGTTGAACGTCTGTCTCCCCCAGCTAAAATATAAATTTCAAGGAGACAGGGATGTATTTCAAAGCTCTGAACAGTACTGCATAAGAAGCAATGCTTAATAAACTGACTAATATACAAAGTAATAACTGAATGAATGAATTAGGAGAGTGACTTGGAAAGTCTTCTCTGATGAGGTGTCTAAATAGTAAAAGCTTGACATTTAAAAATTTAAACTTAAGGAAAATGTTAATTAACTCATGCTACATCCAGTTGACAAACATAATGTGGCCTTAAAAATTGTATTTAAATTATATTTATGAAGATTATGAAATAGCATGAAAACTACTTACAACATATGGTTAAGTGAAAAACACAGGAGGAAAATATGGACATGTTATTTTACAATCATGTTTTAAAGACAGGTCTTTAGAAGGAATGTTAGGAAGAAATGCACCAAATTTCCCAGTGTATGTTTTAGTGTTTATTGGTGATTTTCTAACTTTTCTATTTTAAAAATGTTCTATAATGTGATTCTATCATATTTAACATGAAAATAAGCTTACATTTTAATAAAGTTAATCTGTGTAATGCTAACTTTTATGATATTATAACAGTTTTTCTTTTGTTTTATTTATATTTTATATTTAGAAATTGACCTTAACCATGTCGGTAACCTCTGATAAGCAGGGACCCAGAGTTGAAAGAAACATGCCTGGATTGCAAATGCTTCATAGAAAATAAAAGAGGTGAAGAAGGAGATTGAATCAACTCTCATGCCTTCTCTAATTAGCATCAAACCTATCTTGAGTTTACCTTCTAAGTAGACTGTCTCCAGGGGAAGGAAATCTTACCCATTGAGCATGCCCCTCGAAAGAGCACAATGCATAAGAGATTATAAATAACATCAGAAAGAGAAAACTGCCCAAGACTCTGTTTTATCCTAAGTGTTTTTATTATTTTGATGATCAAGGGAATATAGTTGAAGATTATAAACATATACTAAGAACCAAAGTATGCATGGAATGTGTTATTCCATTTACTCCTCAAAATAATTCACTGAGGTAGAAATTATATTACCAAATTTTAGGTGAGAAAAGTGGGAATACAAAGAACTTGTCTAAGGTCACATAACCAGACAGGTAGTGAATCCATGATTCAAATTAGATTCAAAATGACTAAACCACACTCAAAGTTCATAGATGCAGGCCAAAAATATGGAATATTGCTTGGTAGGCCTCTTTCCCGATAGCACTTCTGGGTCCCTTAAATGTACTCATACTTATTAAGTATTTTTTATTTTTACTTATTTTTTAAAAGATATTATTTATTTAGAGAGAGAGGGGGAAAGGGAAGGAGAAAGAGAAGGAGAGAAACATCAATGTGTGTTTGCTCCTCACGTGTCCCCAATTGAGGACCTAGCCTGCAACTCATGCATGTGCCCTGACTGAGAATCAAATTGGCAACCCTTTGGTTCTCAGGCCCTCGCTCAATCCACTGAGCTACACCAGCCCGGGCCATTATTAAGTATTTTTTAAACAATGTTTTTTGCTTGCAAAAGATACCAATTGCATTTTTATTAACATAGCTCCAGCTTCTATATCTAGAGCAATGTCAGCTTCAGCAAGCATGAGTATTATCCTGAAGCTTTTCACAGTATTTACATTGCCGGGGTCTGTGATGGAAGCCCTCAGTGGGTTAGAGGGGCTCCATATTGGAGGATATGCCTTTGCAATGAATTGGGAACAGCTCCCCTTGTCTCAGTCCCTCGTGAGAAGCTGCATTAGGAAATGTTCTTCGCTCAATGAGCCCAGGCAGGTAACAGAAGCCCAATTTGAACTTAATTTAGGGTGGAAACAGGAACTCTGCATTTCATGCTCTTCCGTGGGCCTGATGGCCAGGCCACATCCTAAGATGACCCTGTCTGTTGAATCAGGTGATTACTTAGTAATCTGGCCTTAACCAAATGGTGAGCTGGAAAACTAGTGTTTGAAATCAACAATTTGATATTTATATGGATACTTTTATGTATATACAATATTTATATAAAGACTAAAATGCATTAATTCTAGTTTTAAAACAACTTAATAATTCCAGTAAGGAAAAAGAGTGCATTGATTTTACTTGTGGACCTGGAATCTTAGCTAAATTGAAGCTAAATAAACTGTTATGTTTCTATTTGTGCTGAGTGACATACATAATGTCTCCTTATAATACCTCTCAGTGGATTCCACAAGAGAAAAAATGTCATGTTTATCTCTTTCCTAATTAACTGCTCTAGAGACCACACAAGTCCCTTTGAACTCAATTACCTCACAACCGAATGCTCTGATAAGCTGTTAAAACCAGCAGACACAGTGCTGTGAGACAGCCAGAGAAAGAGGAAACCCCAGAGCAGCCATCAGCTGTCCTCATTTCTCTGCAGTCAGCCCCTTCATATCCCTGATAACAATGACAGGAAAATTTCTCTGCCATCACTGTCAAATCTGTATCAGACGCTTCTCCTTTCACATTAAATTCTCCATCCTCCGAGACCTCTATGTGGTAACTTGCAGGGTTCAAGTGAAGGTAATCCGGAGCATTCCACATCTTCCTCACGCATCTCCCATTGTTCCTGCAGAGGTGAAGGCTGCACATCTCAGCGGCTCTGGTCACGTTGATTATGTAGCTCCCTAAATCGGAACTCACAAATTGCTTCACCTTTGTGCAGTTGCCCTAGACATGTAGAAACAAATGGCTTTTAGTGTTTTTTTTCTGGTATCAATAGGGTTAGAGCATTCTAGGCCCACAATACAGCAACTCTTTGGACTTGATTGAGACCTGACTGCTTGGCTCCAGTTGGTGAACTCAGGCTCAGGGATTATATAGCACAGGGGACCTAAATCAGAGAGGATGAGAGGTCCAAGAGATGGGAGATGGAGAACATGCTATGGCAGAGCCAAGCAACTGAAATTGTAAATGGGTCTCAGAGTCAGCATTGTGTGACCCTGACTTCTCTCAAATTACATCCTTTTTCTTCCTCCTAGTTCCCAAGTTAATGTATGTGAAAGAAAGAAGAACAGATTAGATTAGAAACCAGGCCAGACTGCTGTTCTTCTGCCCCCTTTCAGATATGTGGTAGCTTTCATGGTTGTGTTAGAACCTGAATCATCACATTCTACCCATTTATTGTTGACTGTCAATGTGTAGCCTTCTGGATTTTCCTGTTAATTATGCTCAAATGTCAGTTGCTCTGGGTTCTAGTTGTCTGTACACAATTTAACAGAGAAAAGCCCAGAAGGCTGACTGGGTGTCTTATGTACCAAGGTCTCTTGTGTGTGTGTTTCCTATCATATGTTCTCAATAGAGCCACCTGGTTTTGCAGTCATCTTCCTGATCAAGCTGTTCCTGTGAGCCACATGGACTGGAGGAGAAATGTCACATTTGGAAAGACAGGAATTAATTCTCTGTTTCTACCTAATTCTCATGTGTGCACAGAGGAGAATTTTAACCTTACATTGTCACAAATAGTTTCACAAATGACATCTTGGTAGCAACAAATTGAGACTGTGAAATTCTAAGAATATCAATCATCATGAGCTTGCCAAAAAAAATTCAATTTAACAAAAAGTGTTGATTCAAGTCAAGGCAAAATATATTACACTATAGTGATATAAGCAAACAGCATCTGGAAATACAAAAGAGATTGTGATTAATGTGCATTAGTAAAAATTAGGAAGACTTACTTCTTGGAGTAATAGTATCTGAGCTGGGAGAAATTTGAAGAGACACATAAATCTTATTTTAAATGCTATTAATTTTCAGCTAATTTCTTCATAGAGGAAAAATAAATTCAATGTGAAGATGTAAGTTACCATCTGTTTCTACTTCTCAAAATAGGATATAACACTTTTTATGAAGTGGTTGAAAGCAAGGGATCCAGAGTGAAGTTGTGGATAATGCCAGTTCCACCACTAACTAGCTGTTGCTGCAGTTAGATTTCTTCTCTTCTTTCCTCAGCTGTGAATAAGGATGGTCATCCCCACATGTTGCTATGACAAGTAAGTGAGCAAATCCAAAACAAAAAAGCACTTAGCATAATCCTAGCACATAATAAATATTCCACAAATGTCAGTGTTTTTATTACTATCTTAATAAAAGATTATATTTATTGAGTTCCTTTTAGGTGTCAGGCACTGATATGGACTTTTTCCTAAAGCTAGTTTATTGTGGAAGCCATGAGAACTCAGATTAGTGAACTCTATAGAAAAACAGAGCAAATTCTTTAAACAATGTTAACTAAAGCTTCAAGGTGCTGACTTACCTTAGATGAAGTTAAATTCATGTCTCCCCAAATAACAATGCCTGCAGCTCCCAAGGCAGCACTTTCTCCAATGGTACTGATTAGGTCTTGCTAGATAGAAGAAAGTAGAGTTTATTATTCATTTGAATATAAAACAACATGCCAGGAGGGGACTTCTGGCCAAGATGGAGGCTAGGTAGACACACTGTGCCTCTTCACACAACCTAAAGAAGGACAACAACAAATTTAAAAACAAAAAGTAACCAAAACTGCCAGAAAATTGAACTGTATGGAAGTCTGACAACCAAGGAGTTAAAGAAAAAACATTCATCCAGACCAGTAGGAGGGGTGGAGACAGGCAGCCAGGTGGAGAGCACTCAAGGCAAGATGGAGGCTGGCAGACCAGGGCAGGCAAGGCAACAGCTGGTGGACTGGGCAAGGCAGTGGATTGTGGACTGGGCGGTCCCACATTCGCGAGCAGATAAACCAGGAAGAACAACTGGGGAGTGAGATAGACCGAAAAAACCAGAGTTCCAGCATAGAGAAATAAAGCCTCAAACCTCTGACTGAAAACACCTGTGGGGGTTGAGGTGGCGGGAGAAACTCCTAGCCTCATAGGAGAGTTCACTGGAGAGACCCACAGGATCCTAGAACGTGCACAGGCCTACCCACCCAGGAATCAGCACCAGAAGGGCCCAATTTGCTTGTGGATACCAGCAAAAGTGACTGAAAACCGGCAGAGAGAAGAACAAGCTACATTGCTCCTTCTCAGCCCCCTCACCCACAAACAGTATCACAACGCAGCGATGTGGGTTGCCCTGCCCTGATGAACACCTAAGGCTCCACCCCTTACTATGTAATGGGCGCACTGAGATTAAAAAAAAAAAAAAATGGGCCAAATGAAAGAACAGATCAAAGCTCCAGAAAAAATACAACTAAGTGATGATGAGATAGCTAACCTATCAGATACAGAGTTCAAAACACTGGTAATCAGGATGCTCACAGAAATGGTGCAGTATGGTCGCAAAATAGGTGAAAAAATGAAGGCTATGTTAAGTGAAATAAAGAAAAATGTACAGGGAACCAACAGTGACGGGAAGGAAACCAGGACTCAAATCAATGGTGTGGACCAGAAGGAAGAAAGAAACATTCAGCCAGAACACAATGAAGAAACAAGAATTCAAAAAAATGAGGAGAGGCTTAAGAACCTCCAGGACATCTTTAAATGTTCCAACATCCGAATCATAGAGGTACCAGAAGGAGAAGAGGAAGAGCAAGAAGTTGAAAACTTATTTGAAAAAATATTGGAGAACTTCCCTAATCTGGCAAAGGAAATAGACTTCCAGAAAGTCCAAGAAGCTCAGAGAGTCCCAAAGTTGGACCCAAGGAGGAACACACCAAGGCATATCATAATTACATTACCCAAGATTAAAGAGAAGGAGAGAATCTTCAAAGCAGCAAGAGAAAAGGAGACAGTTACCTACAAAGGAGTTCCTATAAGACTATCAGCTGATTTCTCAAAAGAAACCTTGCAGGCAAGGAGGGGCTGGAAAGTAGTATTCCAAGTCATGAAAGGCAAGGGCCTCCATCCAAGATTACTCTATCCAGCAAAGCTGTCATTTAGAATGGAAGGGCAGATAAAGTGCTTCCCAGACAAGGTCAAGTTCAAGGAGTTCATCATCAACAAGCCCTTATTGTATGAAATGTTAAAGGGACTTATCTAAGAAAAAGAAGATCAAAACTATGAATAGTAAAATGACAACAAACTCACAGTTATTAACAATCACACCTAAAACAAAAACAAACTAAGCAAACAACTAGAACAGGAACAGAATCACAGAAATGGAGATCACACGGAGGGTTATCAGCAGGGGAGTGGGTAGGGAGAGACGAGGAAAAGGTACAGAGAATAAGAAGCATAAATGGTAGGTAGAAGATAGACAGGGAGAGGTTAAGAATAGTATAGGAAATGTAGAAGCCAAAGAACTTATATGTATGACCCATGGACATGAACTAAAGGGGGGAAATGCGAGTGGGAGGGGGTGTGCAGGGCAGAGGGATATAAAGGGGGGGAAATGGGACAACTGTAATAGCATAATCAATAAAATATTAAAAAAAAAACATGTCAGGAATTAAGATTAGAGGCTGAGTTCAATCAATTAGAATAAAATTATTTTCTACTTTCTTAGAATAATGAAAATGTTGAATGACCCAAGACTCAGAAATTACTCTATAATCATATGGAAAAACCTATTAAATATGTTTGAAGAAAAACTTAATATTTAGTCAAACAAGATATTATTTTGAAGACAATTGACCTGTAAATAGCCACCAAAAATTGTTTATATGTACATGATCCAGAAACAGAATCCAAACATTTTCCCTCTTCAAATGTGAGGAACGGCTCATGTCCCTCTTAGCTCCCTTACCTTTTCTTTGTAACAATCCCCTGAGAACTGGGACTCCGCAGTGACTCGGAGGGTTTTGTGCCATTTGGATTCTAAGTCCAGGCAAAGCAACATAGTGTTAAAGACCTGAAGGCTCTGATTCTGTCTAGCCCTTATACTTGGTCGCTGAAATTAGTTGAGTTTGATTTCAAAGTACCTGACTTAATGAACTTTACTTATGACTCATCAAGTCATGGTAAGGCTGCCCAAGTCTTTGCCAGTACAGTTAACATAGGTGAAAATGGAATTTCAGCAGGGGGAATTTGGTTTTGTAATCCTAAAAGATTATTGTTTTAGTGTTTAAAGATTAACATGGATTGAGGCCATTTCAAAGGAAATTAAGAGTCAAATATATACAAATAGTTTCCTAAATTAACTTCCTACAGTAGGTTTCCTAAATAAATTCATTAAATTATAATATATTCCCCCACTGTTTAGGATACTAAGCATTCACCTTTTATTCCAGGTTTGAATTTCCATCAGTTATATGCTAGAAAACATAATTGGGTGATTTGGTGGCAAATAAAAGCAAAATTTTAAACTGTATTTTTGCCTGGGGCCTTTTATATTAATATTGATATTTGAGTGATATGTCCTTATCTGACAATTTTATGGTCCATTCAAATGAATGATTTTGCGAACTCAGTTTTTAAGGTTTTCTGGAAATTTTCAAAAAGAGGAGAGATTTTGGGTTCAACTAATTTCCCTTTCAGACTCACATCCACTTCCATTTTCAATGACCATAGCGTTTGCTGAATAGGTCAGAGATAACATGACAGGAAGCGGGGATTTTGTGAGGCTCAAACGACATAGTGGGAGTGCCCAGAATGAAGACCTGCTCCATCTGTGTCCACGGCCGTTTCTGGCAAAGACATAAGGGAGCACAGCTCTTCCCTCCACTCACTTTGAAACTTCCCTGAATATAGTGGAGCTACATTCACATGATACCATGGTGTGATAAGAGGGGCCAAACCCCCCCACCCCATGGCCTTCTATGAATTCGTGTTGTGTTTGTTACACCTTTTTCAGCTATCTCAGCTCTCTTGGACATTCTGTTCTATTTATTTTTGTTATTGTTGTTTTGTTTTGTTTTAGATTTATTTTTTTTCCTTTTTAGTTTTGGAGGTTTTTATTGAGCTATCCTGAAGTTCAAAAATTCTTTTCTTAATCAAGTGCAATCTAATAAGCTCATCAAAGACATTCTTTATTTCTGTTACAGTGTTTTTGATCTCTAACATTTTCTTCTGTTTCTTTCTTAGAATTTCCTTCTTTCTGCTTACCTTATCCATCCATTCTTGCATGTAGCCAGCCTACTTTATCTCATAGAATCTTTACCATATTCATTATAGTTGCTTTAAATTTGTGGTCCAATCATTGCAACATCCCTGCCTTACCTATCTGTTTTGGCTCTGTCTCTTCAGATTGTGCTTTTTGTCTTTAGTATACCTTGCAATGTTTTTCTTGTTAGCCAGACATGATTTAATTTTTCTTGATGGGAAGATAGCTCATACCAGGTAAAAGGAGCTCCTATGAATAGGCCTTTAGTAATGTGCTAGTAAGGTGTAGGGGAAATGGAAAGGTATTATAGTCTTCTGATTAGGTCTGTCTTCGGTGAGATTTTGTCTCTAAACTGTAAACTTCATAAATGCTTCTCAGTTATTTTTTACCCTCTCTTAGGTGGGACAGGCTGGCTAGATGAGGCTAAAGTTTCGTGTTTCCCTTCTTCTAAGTGGAATGCTAGAGCCAGCTGGAGTTGTGTATTTCCCTTCCCCCAGGTCAGTCAGGCTCTGGTAAGACCCCAGTAGGTTTGACTCTGGTTAGTTTTTCTTGAGAGTATACTTGGTTAAGAACAGAAAACACTAAACTCTTCAAAATGGTTCCATTTCTCACCCTGGCTTGTGTGGCTCATTGGATTGAGTGCCAGTCTGGGCACTAAAAGGTCACTGGTTCAATTCCCAGTCAGGGCACATGCCTGGGTTGAAGGCCAGGTCCCCAGTAGGAGATGTGTTCAAGAGGCAACTTTATATTGATGTTTCTCTCCCTCTCTAAAAATAAGTCGAATCTTTAAAAAAATAAAAATCTTTTTAAAAAGCAGTTCCATTTCTCCTCTGCCTACAAGACCCCCATCCCCTTACCCATGACTGAGTCCCTAAAGTTTTTAATTTCTAGGGCCTGTCCACACTGAGCATCCAGCAACTATCAATTAGAGTTCAGGTTTCCCTACTCCATCCAGTAGTGGTGCCTCCAGAAATTTCTGCTCCTGTCTGTCTCTCCAATTCGGAGGGCAGCAATCTGCCCTGTGTCCTCACTTCTCTAGGACTCTAAGAAAAGTTGACTTTTCAGTTTGCTTAGCTTTTTATTTTTTAAGATCAAGTGGTGACTCTCAAGCCTCCTACATGCTGAACTAGAAACCAGAAACCTCATGTGAATTCCTTTGGATTATGGCATTGTCATTAGAGGGATTGCATTTTGTATTTATAGGTTATTGATGCATATTCAGTAAGAAAGCTCCAGATGTTTGTCACGAAAGCCATGCCTTGTGAGGTTGACATCAGGAGGTCATGTTAGTTTCTTTTCAATGTGTCCTTCAGTGTCATTGTCAAAGAAAGTTTATTGGGGCTGATTCAAAATGGCAAGTCTTCATGGACATGTTGCCTGGAGGTAAGGAGTAAGGAGCAGATGTTAATGCAAATTTCTGTACCAAATTAGCCCAGTGTCACCTAGCAGAGAGCAGGGTACTGAATGAATCACAGAGCAGCTATGTTTGGGGAACCAAAAAAGTAAGGGCACTACTCAGGGTAGTCACAGGTAAGGTGCCTCTGAAAGTAGATTGGGACCACCTGAAAGCCACATGAGTGACATCACATGAAAGGAGAAATAAAGAAAAAGCAACACCCTGGTTGGGAAGCTCATTTGGTTAGAGTATCATCCAAATACACCAAGGATTGTGGGTCCAATCCCAGTTTGGGCACATATAAGAAGCAACCAATGAATGCATAAATAAGTGGAACAATAAATCAATATTTCTTTGTCTCTTTCCCTCTCTCTCCCATCTTCTCTCTCTCACTCTCTCTCTCTCCCCCTTCCTGTCTTTCTCTCCCATTCCTTCCCTCTCTCTCTCCCTGCCTCTCTCTCTCCCATCCTCTCTCTCTCCCCCATCCTCCTTCCCTCTCTCTCTCTCTCTCTCTCAATCAGTAAATTTAAAAAAGAAAAAGCAAAGGATGTAATAGCAACAAATCTTCCAGTTGCTAGCATGGGATATGACTGCCTTGCCCTACCCAAGATCCTGGCTCAAGTCAAGGTCTCATTCTCCACACTTGGGTTTCAGTCCCTGGTAAACCACAGCAGATATAAATAAGGTACCCACTGTGGGGAGCTGGAGCATCACTAATAAGCTTCCTTTCTGTGTTACCAGAGGGAATGTTGATTCATTGCAGGGAAAAACGTCTTGAAATTTACAGTCAAGAGAACTTCTTGCATTATTTTTTAAAGCAGACATCAAATTACATCTAGATTGTATTTATGTGTGACTAGTGCGACATGAAGTGTTATTGCCCCATGTCATTCCCCCAAGCTATGGCTACTGACAGATTCCATTCTTAGATATTCCCCCCCACCCCAAATTTAAGGTTTTAATGCCTAATAAAAAGCAATAGCTTTTCCACAGGTATTTCTGTAGCGTTTCAAATTTTCATATATATTTTTTCATTTGACTTTCATAATACCTCTGCTGTGTAGGTAAGGCAGGTAATACTGTCTCATTTTGCAGATTAAGAGAATGAGGCACTGAGGTCTGGAGAGGTTAAGAAATTTGCTACTTATTGGTAAATTCTTTTTCTAGTCCTAACTGCATGTGTATACACACACACATTTTATAAAATTCAGACTCTTTGGGAAGGTTAGATATGGAAGCCATTACTAGTCACTTATGGGTTGATATAAAAAAATATCAGGTTTCTAAAACTTTGTGGGCAGGTTTTTGTGGAGCATAAAGTAAAACAGTGGTTAAACTGATGGTTTAAAATATTTCAAAATACCTTGCCATCCAGAAGGTTTTCAGAATGATACAGAATGATACCTTGGGACTGCCAAAGAAAACTCTTTCTAGATAAGACCCGTTGTTTCTTCTTTTCTTCAAGAGAACAGATGTGTCTCTGAGGCTGTAGCTACTCATGAAGTAGCTTACCCTAGGCTGGAAGAATGTGCAGAATGTACCAGGAAAATAATCTTGTTGAAATGAACACTTTGTCCCTTAAAGTTTATTGTTTCTTTCAAAAGTAAATTTATTATCGCTAAAGAAAGAAACTTATTTAAGCCAAACATAGAAAAGGAAAGTAAGTTCCATAAAAGGAGGTAGTATTTAACTTTCAATCCCAAAGTTAACACTATTTTGTAAAGACTTAGGAAACTTTTTAAAACCTTCCAGATAGTATTGATTCCCTATCATCTTCAATCATTTGTTGCTAATTTTTCTGGGTAATACAAGTATCAGTTCACAATAGAGTTTTTTTTCTTCCTCATCTCATTAAGAGTGTCAAAGGCATAGCATTTACTAAATCTTCATACTTTTGTGACATTTCTCCCTTTGAGGAGTAAGCTCTACTTTTCTATGTGCTTGAAAGATACCTACCAGTTATGGTAGAGCCCTCACATGGGTGTTTCCTGAGCCTCTGCCTTTGGATACCTACCGCGCAGAATATCTTTATACATTTATACATTTAATACATGCTAGAGAATTGAAACTTGTAATGGGAGACAAAAGAGAAATGTGATGAACCCATAGGACCCAGTGATATCCTAAAACACCACGGTGTCACAAATGGGAAGACATGAGCAAGTCTCCAGTCTTCTCATCATAGAAAGGTGACATATGATTATTCAAGTCCAAAGGTGAGAGTATCAATTACTTTTAAACTTTTATCTCTAGATTTTTTTCATTTAAGTGACTAGAATAGCAAAGGAAGAAAAAGGGAGGGGAAATTGGGCTGAAAGTTTACCTATTTTAAGTTAACCTCATGGTTTGTGTGAGGTCTTTGGCTACGTGTATGACTTAAGTAAAATAAGTGGAATAAAACTTTTATTTGTCAGTTTTAACCTAAGGTTACAAAGCCATCCAGTAGTGATGAATTTATTGAATTTAGAAACTCATACCACTCTTACCAACTCTCCATTGGTTGTGGTCAGAAAGTCAAGAATAAGCCAGATGGCTAAATCTATAAATTCACCTGCTTGTAGCAGATTTGCAGTTTCCTTATGCCTTCATATTTTAAAAAAATAATTGTGGTTAAATAAAACACTTACATAAAATTTACTATCTTAGCGATTCCTAGGTATATAGTTCAGTAGTGATAAGTATATTCACATTGTGCCTCCTTTATACCTTTTATCAAAGCTGGTATTATACATTAAAAGGAAAAGATTGTTCTTTTGACATTTCAGATGGAGAGGTCAGGACAAATGCCTACCATTGCACCTCCACGTGTGTGTGCAAACTGCTCCATTTTCAAACATCCTCTGTGATCTTCCAACCTGCTTACCACCAGCCGCTTCAATAACCTTTCCAAAGTGCCCCTTGTAAGGGAGCACAAAGTTGGGGAGCAGGAAATAGTACTAGTGGCTGATGTTGCACTTTAACCTCCTACTTCCTTATTTTATTCCTTAAAATAATAATAAACAAGACAATCATAATTCATTTTGCTTAAATGAAAATTTAATCTAACAGACCACTAATTGGGAATTCTTCCAAGAGCATAATTAACAGAGAAATATCTTTTAGTGATAGGCAGGAAATCTCTCTTTCTTTGGCAAGGGGTGTCTTACCTTGGAAAGAAAAAGCAAAGGTTCACCTCTGTAGCCTAGCCTCGTGTAGACAAAGACAGGCAGAGCGTGCTCGCGGGATGTCATGGTGGAGACCCTCATGGATTCACGCACCTGAAATTGCGAGAAGCGCAGAATGTTTTCGCCATCTCCAAGAGATTTCCTGACGCCAACAGAGGGATATAAAGCAGTGCTGCTGTTCCAGAGCCAAAAGAGCTCATTGTTCCTCATCACTTCCTTTTCTGGGCATGACCCGGTGTAGTTGGGGGCATAAACATTGTAATTGTGGCAATCGGGATATAAATAGTAGCCCCAAAGACCTTTGGGTCTGCTCTTAATTCCCAGTTCGACGGTTTCCTTCATGAAAGCTTTTGCACTTTTTTCAAAGGTCGCTTTGGCTAAACATTCAATGTCAGGAGCTGATACGTTCTTCAGCATATCAGAAATAAGCTTTCTTGACTTCTGCCTGTAGACATCTTTTTTGTTCCAGTTCCGAGCCCACTGAGGTCGCCAATGTTCCCAGTCTATAACAGCAAGTCCACTAAAATCTTTAGCGGGTATATAATAATTAATATCTTGGTCAGTTTTTCTTAGATGTTCTTGCAAACTTGTGTTCTGGGGGAGACCCCCATTAATGGGAACCCCCTGTGATGTATACCATGGAAAGTACCCCAATCTGTTGATATAAAATATAGTGACATTTTGCCCCCTGGCTCTGGCGAGTGGGCTTCCAATCATCTGAAACATTTTCAAATTTAGTCTTATATTATATTTTATCAAACACTTATCGATTGGAGCATTCCAAGCAGCTATAAAAGGTTTCCTTTGATAAACTGGAAGCCGGGCAGGTTTTAGAGAAGAGATAGACTTCAGGAAGGAAAATATAAGCAGCCATGATATAAGGTGTATTGGTTGGACACAAAACTTTAACTGTCCTTCAGATAACAGTTTCATGATAAGACAAAAACTTTATCTTCTCCTTTTATGCAATCTAGAAGACCTGTAGAGAGATTTAAGTTTCTATTATTAGTAATTTTGAAGAAAAATACTCAAATATTGGATGGATATTATTGTTACATGTTTATATTTTTAAAGCATATTTTATTTAAAGGTCTTAAAGAGGCCTATACATAAACTGAGCTATAAAAGTAGGTGCAATAACCTAGCTTTGATTTAGGGGCAAGCAATACAGTTCAACAAGTACTTATAAAGATTCAGACCCTGTATACAGAGTATAAAATGGGTAAAATGTGGCCCTGGCCCTCAAAAATGCTCATGATCAAATAAAGGTTAAAATAATGACAACTATCATTCTGGAAAGCTCATCACATCCTAGGCACTGTGGCTTAAGTACCTCGTAAATATTTATGTCATTTAATCTTGGAATAACGTTTCATTATTTCATTAAATAAGCCAAAAGGTCCAGATGCTCTCCGGCCTTCCATGCAGCCAGGGTACTGATAGGTGACTATGGCCAGGCCATAAATGCATCCTATACTGCACTTTGAATGAAAATCTTGGGAGTCAAAGCACCTGACAGGCGGCAGTGCCAGTGGTGAAGGAAAGTCTAGTGTTCAGAAGTGTCAGTGCCTATCAGGGAACCCAGAGACTGATACCCGTGGTGTTAATGTTAAATGGTAGCCTTGTCCTCAAGGGACAGCACTTTTCTGCTCAAGTCAGCTAAGTTTTGCTTTGGTTGCTTAAAACCAGGAACTCTGATTCACAAATCTTTCCCTGGAATCTGTGACTTTTGAGTATTTCCTTCAGCAAAGCACATCACCTGTTATGCCGCATTTTATATGTAATTATCATTTTATACCACCAGGTGTCACCAGCCAAACCTCATAGCCTTCTCAGGCCTACAATGCTGAGGTAAACAAAAATTTAAAATAATTTATAAGGCTGAACAGGCAGAGGCTGGGGCAGCCTGGGGATGCACATATTGGGCTGCTGCGATGCTGTCTGGTCATGGCCACTGTCACCCCTGAAGTGCATGGGGGGCTTGGGGAACTGTTGACTTAGGGGGTTTCAAAATGGCGACCAAGTAGGTGGATCTTGCATTCACCTCCCCCAAGAACCAAACTGGAAATTCAACTAAATTGGGGGAGAAATCACCCTGAATGACCAACTGAAGACTGGCTGAGGAGGAGATTTACAACCAAGGAGCTGTAGAAGAAGCCATGTCAAGACTGGTAGGAAGGGTGGAGAAGCAAAAGGGGCAGGCCCTGCTCCCAGGGACAAAAGCTGAGGCCCCAGAGGGATATCTCAGTTCTGGCAGGTTTCCTCTGAGAGGCTCTTGGCCTAAACCCAAGCCCCTGCTCCACAGCCCAGAGCACTAGAGCTGGGAAGAGACACCCACATAGCATCTGACAGTGAAAAAGTGAGGTGGGGAGGGTTGTTTCTGTCTGCCAAGGAGAAGCAGAGTCTACCAGAGGCACAGGCATTCTGTTAAAGGGCCAACACATAAAACTGCATTTGCTGCCATTTACCCTGGGCTCTGAAGAAGGGAGGACAGTATGGACAAGAGTCGCCTGATGAAAGACTGGGGCTTGTGGCTCTGGGAAGACATGTCGGGGGACAGCTGCCAGGATCCCAGTGCTGAGTCAGTCTCCAATAATGGCAGCAGACATCTTTTCTAGGTGGAGCAGTCCCCTCCCAGCAGGGCCAGCCTGGAGGAAGGCAATTAATTACCTTCCCCTTAGGAACTTCTCTTACCCCACATTTAGGAATTTCTCTCACCCCATGGGAGAAGCCAGTGGCATAGGCCTGGACAGGCGTAGCAGTCTAGGCAGAATCAGGGAGGTATTTGTGAGGAGAGGCCATCCCCTTCCCCCACTTTCCCATGAATCTGACTGATTCCTCCTTATCAGAGATCCCATAGAAACACCCTCCTGGCTTCCAGCAAACCCAGCTTCTGGGCTCCAGAGGCCCCAAATGCCTGAATACTAGGAGTTCTGCCCTGCTGAGGTCAGGGCAAAATCCAGGACAGACTCAGTGGTTCTGGGGCAGGGGCCACACCCATCTCCTTCACTTAAGCCTGAACAGCACCTCCCCCTCATGGGAGACCCATTAGCTCCATCCTCTCCGTTCTTCCAAAGACCCTTTCAGTGATTAAGTGTAGCAGGCAACTGGTGAGTCCATGAAGGCAGACAGGAGCAGATCCTGGGGTGTCTAGGGACACTTGCCAGCCCACCCTCTGGGCCCAGTGCTAGTAAAAGCTAGCCTTGGAGAGCAGCTTCATCCCTCCTAGATGCAGCCAGGTCCAGCACAGGCAGCAACAAGCTGTGGATCATTTGTAGCTTCACGCAGGTTGCAGAGGACAAGGCACAGACAGTGAATCTGACATTGCCCTGAGCCAGAGTCCTTCCCTAGGGGCCCAGACCCATCAGTCCAAATGGCCAATGTCAGATGTCATAGCCAAAGGAATATCACATAAGGCACCAAACACTACAGAGAACCGTATTTTTTTCTTTTTAATTTTTTTCTGTTTGCTCTCTTTTTTTCTTTTTCTTTTGTATTTGTTTTTCCTTCCTGTGTTTCTTATTCTTTCCCCTTTTTATTTTTTTTAAATTTTATATTTTATTTTTATCTTTAAATATATAGATTTTTAGACATACTATTATTTCATATCATATATTTTTGTTTTTTTTTTTTTTTTTTTCTTTTTTTTTTTTTTTTTTTTTTTTTTTTTTTTTTTTTTTTTTTTTTTTTTTTTTTTTTTTTTTTTTTTTTTTTTTTTTTTTTTTTTTTTTTTTTTTTTTTTTTTTTTTTTTTTATTTTTTTGATTGGCAGTCAGAACACAGTGATTTCACAGGCAGCTAACCTGAGGGCTGATCCCACATATGAACAGGCCAACAGCAATCAAGACTCAATTACAATAGGAGGGCCGCCAAAATCCAAAAAGGAAATATACTTAGAGCACTATCTCAGGAAATCAAGAAGTCAGGACCACTGGGTCCCAGAGAACACCAACTATAAAAGGCCATTCCACAAAGACTGGGAATCATAGCAGATCCATCTAACACAAAGAAACATAAACAGACAGCCAAAGTGGGGAGACAGAAAATGGGCCCCCAATAAAAGAACAGGAGAAAACTCCAGAAAAAAAGCTAAGTGAAATAGAGGCAAGCAATTTATCAGATGTAGAGTTCAAAGTAATGATAATAAGGATGCTCAAGGAACTTGGGGAGAACTATAGCAGCAAGAAAATAGACATAGAAACCATGAAAAGGGACCAATCAGAAAGGAAGAATATCTGACATCAAGAATACACTGAAAGAAATAAGAAGGTTGGATGAAGTAGAAAGTTGAATCAGCAATTTGAAAGACAATGTAGAAAAAAAAACACCCAAGCAAAAAGAAAAAGATTTAAAACAAATGAGGATAGTTTAAGGCAACTCTAGGACAATATCAAGCATACCAATATTTGTATCATACATGCACAAGAAGAAGAAGAGAGAGAGCAAAGGATTAGAAACCTACTTGAGGAAATAATCACTAAAAATTTTCCTGCCCTGGTAAAGGAAAGAGACATACAAGTCCAGGAAATACAGAGAGTACCAAAACCCACAGAGGCTAATACCAAGACACATTATAATTAAAATGCCAAAGGTTAAAGACAAAGAATCTTAAAAGCAGCAAGAGAAAAGCAGTTAGTTATCCACAAGGGAGCTCCCATAAGACTGTCTGCTGATTTCTCAATAAAAACGTTTTAGGATCTTAGGAATTAGCACAAAATATTCAAGGTGATTAAAAGCAAGGACATACAACCAAGATTATTCTAACCAACAAGGCTATCATTTAAAATTGAAGGAGAGGTAAAAGACCCTCCCAGAAAATAAAAGGCTAAAGGAGTTCATCACCACCAAACCACTATTATAAGAAATGTTAAAGGGACTTCTTTAAGATAAACAAGGAAAAAAAGAACATAAATATGAATAATAAAACGAAAATAACTACATTCCTATCAATAATCACTTTATATGTAAATGGATTAAATGTTTCCATCAAAAGACATAAGGTGGCTGAATGGATGAGAAAATATGACTCATACACACGCTATCTAAAATACACCCATCTTAGAACAAAAGAAACACAGACTGAGAGTAAAGGGATGGAAAAAAATATTTTACGCAAATGAAAGGAAAAAACCTGTGGGAGCAATACTTAGACAAAAAAAAGAATTTAAAACAAAGGTTATAGTAAGAGACAAAGAAGAACACTACATAATGATAAAAGAAGAAATCAAACAAAGGATATGACTCTGGTAAACATTTATGTACCCAATACAGGAGCACCTAAATATACAAATCAAATTTTGGTAGGTATAAAGCAGAGATTAACAGTAATAGAGTCATAACAAAAGATTTTAACACCCCAT